>JAXGGA010021749.1:0-16073 GCA_038373865.1 Uloborus plumipes | reverse complement strand
AGGAACACTCATGCTCTCTTCCACCCACCCTGTGTCCAGAGGCGCACCGATCTAAGGAGATGTGTTGCAGGGTCCTTGGCCCGCTTCAATAAACTGGTTTCCCTTCGGTGCGATCGGAGGGAGAAGTCTTATTTTCGCCGGGCCCGCTCTTCGCTGCACTTTTTTTTCTTTTTTTTAATCAATCCATCTGTCTGTCCTAAGATTTATCTGTCACTAACTGCGTCCACAATTTTCAAACACATCAGTTGATTTGTATAGTTCTACGCATAAAGCATCAATGAAACGTTGTATCGAGTTGATTCCTAGCAAGCACAAGTTCGAACGTCGTCGTATAAAAATCGGATTAACGCGATGTTTTTTTTTCGCCAAACAGCTGTTTTGCGATACCTACACATGGTGTTTGCAATACAGATTGTAAATATAATTTTCTTCATTGCTTTTACACACTCAGCTTTTAGAATCATTGGTGTCGTTGATCCAAGATCATAACTTATCCGGAAACTGAACTGATCCGGACCAAAACAAAATAAAATTCCGTTTTCCGTGAGACTTGTGGTCAATAGCCGTCAATTATCCCCCCCCCCTCATGAAAAAAAAATCATATATATATACGAAAAATGTAGTCACTCTTTAGAACGACTTCCGATTGCTATGACCCTTCTGCGACTGATGCGTTGAAGTGCCATTTGATAACATAACCTGTTGACAGTGCCTACACAGACAATAATAATAAAAAGAATAACAAAACTGTAATTATCTTATTTTGTTAGCTTGTTGATTCTCTTTCAAAATGAAGATTAAATTGTATAATTTACTTTAGTATTTTAAAATACAACTAAATAATTCGCGATATTTTGCAAAATTTGCATTACAATGACCTCCCGTAATAGCAAAATTTTGTTTAGGAGACGAGGGTCATTATAAAGAACGTGGACTATTGTGTATTTTGCATCTAAGAATTTTTTTCTTGTTGGCACTATCAGGTTCACGTTTTGCATTTTTAATCTGAAGTTAATTAGCTTCATTACACAGATTTTAGTGTCTTAAGTAAAGTGCTTAGGGCCAGTTCACAAATGCTGCTACGCTTCAATGTACCGAGGGGATTTGTGAATTTGGCATTTTGTAGCAAGGGTGAGATGAAAACTAGCATGACGTGTGACAAAAGGGGCAAAGGGTGGAGGGGTAAGGTGAAGTGTGAGACTTTGCGACAAAGGAGGGAGATAAAAAATGACAAAAAAATGTGTGATATTGTTATAGATAGCCCTTTCCTATAATGTTTAATTGTTTACATTGAAGCATATTTTGTATTAAACTACATAGTACCAGGGGACCGAGCCCGCTCGGTAAAGAAAAAAGAGGTTTGTAAACTTGTGTTTTTTGCTAAAATGCGAAGTACTTGTTTAGATTGCGAAGTACTTGTTGCAATTACGCATTTAAAACAGCCGTAATTTGTTTTAAAAACACAACCTTATTTAATCCATGCTCACCATAAAATCACACGCAATTTCGTTTCATTTGGCGCCGAAGACGCGGAAGGTGTTGATGAGAATGGATGCATAGTCCCTGTTCTCCAGTACGCATTTTATTCCAGTTGGTTTTGACTTTCATTTTACTTCACACTTCAAGGTTCCCCCCGTACGTACCACAACTCATGGTTTAACCGGGATGGGGCCCTGAAGAGCGCTTTGTTCATTTTTGAACCAGGCCCTCTAGGGCCGAGCAAACCCTTGGCCCAGCATCCCCCAGAGGTATTGTTTCACTTGGAGGATTTTATGACCACGAACATTTTTAACGTCCCTCAGCCATCATTAATGAAGACGGTGGATCTTTTATCGGCTGGGCTTCCTCTATATGATCGGCCCGGGACCCTCCGGTTACGAGTCCGACGACTAACCGATCGGACTACCGCGGCCCACAGCCAATTCTAACTTTATTTTGATCTTCTTTAAATTTCATAAACAATAATAATTCTAACGTGTTGCCAAAACTCATTTGAAAAATACCATAAAAATTTAAATTTACGCTGATGTGATTAAATATGAAATCCATTGTTATAATAAAACGTGGTTGCTGTGAACAGTAACAATAAGAGTAATCATAAAGAAAATAGCGAAAGAAAGCTCGTCAAACTTTTAATGAAGGCACAAAAAACCGCGTTTTTACATAAAAAACGCAGATGTAGATGAACTCAAAAACCAAAACTTTATCTAAAGACAAAATTTTATCAAAATGGTTAGAGCCGTTTTCGAGATCCGAAATATATATATACCGAAATTGCTCGTCTAAATATATTAGATAGATGTAATTTTGTTTCGAAACTTAATATTTTAAGAAAATTGAAAAAAAGTATTTTAAAACGAACTATCACACTTTTATACTCAATTTTGAAATCGTACTTGAAAAGTAAAAAGTAATCTGATTTTTATATAATGTAAGTTACCATAAAATTCAACAGATGTCGGTGGACAATCATCACTGCTTTTATTCCATGGCTTTTGAATAAATGAAACAGCCTGTATAAGACACTTATATAGTGAAGCCCTGCTTTAACGTTTCAACAACAATAACAATTTAACGTTGCCAAATACCATAAAATTTAAACTCGCGCTGATGTGATTAAATATGAAATCCATTGTTATAATTACACGTGGTTGCTAAGAAACAGTAACGATGAAAGTAATCATAAAGAAAATGGCGAAATAAAAGCTTCTCAAACTTTCAATGAAGGCACAAAAAAAAACGGGTTTTTTGTGAAAACTCGCGTTTTTACAGAAAAAACGCCGACGTAGATGAACTTAGAAACCAAAACTCTATCTAAATACAAACTTTTATCGAAATCGTTAGAGCCGTTTTCGAGATCCGAAAAATAAATAAATAAATATATATACAAGAATTGCTCGTTTAAAGATATTAGATAGATAGATAGATAGATGATGAAAAGTGGTTTTCATGAAAAGTGGAAGTGGACTCTGAACTTACGCTGTCAACGAAAAGTATATTTTCACACTTGCTGATCCGCAAGACCGATTGACAGATTACATTTTTTCAGGATTTCTAAAGCTCTAGGGGAGAGTGGTAATGAATGGGCCATGGTAATGAATGGGCCACTAACAAAGTATAAAAAAGTATTTGCATGATTTTTTTTTTTTTTTTTGATGCCACTAATAGATGTAGCTATTTGTTCTACTAAACTCATCCAATTTTCATTCGTTTGCGCTGAGCCATTTTTAAACTAGAGTGGCATGGTCAAGAATCTGACTGAAAAGTAAGTTTTTCCCTTTTCAGTAAAACATTTCCTAGCTAAAATGTACCAAGTATTTCACTGCATACATATGTATAAGCTAGTCTTTCCATATCTATAAACTAATCTTAAGATGTATTTTGATGTTATCTGAATTCAATGTACTCAAAAAATTTAAATGTATTCCAAAAGTATAGGTGGGGCTGAATGGGCCACTATGTCATGGTAATGAATGGGCCACCTAAATATTGTTTTTCTTCCTTTTGTTTGGATTTTCGCATTAATATGAAACACAACTGACTGTCATAGATAGATTAAGATTACTGTCGTCAAAATAGGTTTGTAGTAACTCTAAATATAATTTGCAGATCTATATTATATTCCGATAGTACAATAGACATCTGGTCGCAGTGCGTGGCTTGAAAAAGCCCTCCCCCCCCCCCCTCTCTCCTTCATATTATATTCCTCACAGTACAATTTCATTTTCTTTCTTGGTAACTTAAGGTAGATATTTCTTATTCCCGATGTCTAGTAAATTTTTAAAAAAAATTTTGAATTTTGACAAGTTTGAAAATGAAGGTGCAGTTTTTGAAAGTGATTTTTAATATTATTTTTGAAGTATATAAATTTTATTAAATCATAGCGTGTATTATCTGTTATTTTTTTTATATATATTTGATGTTATTTATTTCTTACACTCTCATTATTTAGTCATTTTTCTGCTACAATTGGTATGCATCAGTTTTATTTTAATTACATCAGTTTTGATGTTTAAATAATTTTAATTTCAGTATGATTTTGTATCATCATGTCAAGTGCCACATTTATTTTGTCATATTCAGCAAATACAAGGTTGAATCCACATATTTTCATTGAATTCATTTAGTGGCCCATTCATTACCTTCGATGGCCCATTTAACCCCATAGGTGGGGTTGAATGGGCCAAATTTCAAAATTTTTATTTTCTATTATAATTCATTATAGACAGGTGATAATCCAACTTTTATGACTTTTTTAGATAGCCAGATAAGTAAAGTAACTAAAACACCAATTTAAATTTAAAACAAAGTGTTAGAAAAAATTACAAAAATTCAAAACCAAAAAGTGGCCCATTCATTACCACTCTCCCCTATATTTCTAACACAATTCAATGATTTACAAAATCCTCAAATGAAGTGAAAAATTTGCATCATTTCTCTAATTTTCAAAATATAGTCCAAATTTTAATTCAAATTGGTGTTAGTGACGTATCTTAAATGCTTTCAGAACATTTTTATAAAATTCTTAAGAAAGGAAGACAAGTAACTGAAAAAAAGAAAGAAACTAAAAATATTTTAGAACAGGAAGTATTTTTGACATTTCTATTCAACTTTGAATAGGAATTATGTAAAATAATCTAATGTATGTTTGCGCCCTTGGCTGTTTCTACATTTAATGCTCAAGAATGACTTTTCAGAAAGAACTAATTAATCATTTATTCCGTAAAAATAATGCTGGTAATATTCTTCAGAAGAAACTTAAAAATTAAACAACTCCAAAAAATACATTCTTAATTCTTTGATATTAAAACATATTATATTACAAAGTACTAATGCATGAAATTTGAATTCATGCTAATCTAAAAAAAATAATAATAAAATTTAAATTCTGATTGAAATCCCTGATTTTAATCATCTAATTTAAATTGCATAAAGCCTGCTACCTTCTGCAAAAAATAATGAAAATGTACATTACATTTCATTTCATTTCACCCTCCAGGGTCCCCTGTACCTACCAGCTTAGTGGTTTAACCGGGATAGGGCCCTGAAGAGCGCTCTGTTCTTAATTTTGAACCAGAACCTAGGGTCGAGCAAACCATAGGCCCTAGCACCCCCAGAGGTATCGTTTCACTTGGAGGACTTTGTGACCACGACATTTTTAACGCCTCCCAGTCACCATTAATCAAGACGGTGGATCTTTGATCGGCTGGGATCGAACCCGGGTCCTTTCGGACACGAGTCCGATGCCTTACCGATCGGGCCACCGCGGCCCAAAATGTACATTACATCAGGCATACATTACAAACAGTTTAAAATGACTGGCACATATAGTACAGTTGTACTGCACAACAATACTATGAATGACTAATCAAACAATCAAGACTTACTTTGTACACTTGGCCGTACGTTCCATTTCCCACAACTTCTATAAGCTCAAATATCCCAGCTGGATCCTGTAATGAAAACTCTCAATTAATCATTTTATATATTTTTTATTCAAATAAATATATGCACACATTTAGAAACTACATCAAATGGAAGTACTCTTACAAAAAAGAAAAGAAAGAAGAGAAGACAAAAAAACCTGCTAGGATGAACACTTGGTTGACAGAATGCTTTGATGCAAGTCTTTATTATCAGGGATGACCCCACCCCCCACCCCAAGAACGATGACCCCCTCATGCTACAGTATATTCAAGAACGAGAACCAAAAGTAATAAAGAGAGAGAAGGAGAGAGAGAGACCTATCCCCCCCACCTAAAAATTTCAATGACGCAGCCCCCTCCTCCTCTTCCCCAGCAATTTTATGTTGCACTCGGTTTTTCACATCAATCCTCAAAAAGACATAAAATTTAAATTGATCTCTTTTTGTAATGAACATGCCAATTATCAAAAGATGAATTTCTATAGATAAATAGATGAATGACAACAGTAAAACGTTAACAATCCGCAGTTGAAAATTTCCAATTTCAAAAAGTTTGATTTTATTTTATTAGTAGCGTATGTTTTTGCAAAGTTCGATAACTATTCAAAGGAGCTGCGCTGCAAAATATGATGAGCGACAACGTAAGAGTAACTCAGTTGGAAACCCTTTTAGCCTACTTTTCCGTTAAAAATAAAAGAAAGACGAAAAAAGCATTAAAAGTGGCTTAATGCATCTGAAAAATATTGCCAAGTCAAAAAAAAAAAAGGCAAAAAGAAAAAAAAAAGTAAAATAAATATTGAAAAACTAAAAATTGGAAAGCAGGGTATTGAGATGAGAAATTTGTGTGCAGGTCGGTCGGTCTGTCTGTCTGTCGTCGGTCGGTCGGTCGGTCGATCTGTCTGTACCCCCCCCCCCCTCCCCCCAATAACTTTTGAATGAACATTCCGATTTGAATAAACTTTTTTTTTTTTTTTTTTTTGGAAAGATCTCGGCGAGTACAGCTCATTCCCATATTTGATTTTTCGATTTGAACAATTTTTGGTACAACTTTGAACCGTTGAAACAACCTGTTGTCTCGCGATACTAACTTTTTAGTGAACAGTCCGATTTAAACAAACTTTTTTTTTATTCGTAGGATCTCATCAAGGATACTTCATTACAATATTTAAATTTTCAATTTGAATATTTTTTCGTTCAACATTGAATCGTTCAAGCCACCTTTTCCCACCTAATAACTTTTAGGTGAACCGTCCGAATGGAATCAACTTTTTTTGTTCGAAAGATCTCGGAGAGGCTTATTCCCAGGTTTCGCCTTTTGATTTGAACCCTTTTTCGTTCAACGTTGAACCGTTCAGTAAAAAAAACTTAACATTAGCTCCTAAGGGGAAATTTAAGTTGAAAGTTGATCCTGAGCTTGAAGGCGGATTTCCTTCAAACTAACTTTGTTAGAAAAGAATGGTTTTGATAAATAATGTATGTAAAGAAAGTACTTTTCTGAATAATCTTCTTTGAGGACTGATTCCGATTCCGACTCCGCAAACATGGCGGAAATGCAGGCTCAGAAAAAAAACTCGACTGTGCAGACGACTTTTTGTTCATTTATTTATTTGTTTTATTTTATTTATTTTTTGGCAGACGATTTTTTTTTGTAACAAAATCCTTTTTAATTCACGAGAGCATTTTATTCTTGATTTATATTTAACAACTGGCAAATGATTGAAAATGAAATTCGAAACGAATTGTGAATGAAATTAACGAACGAGTTTATTTTTCTTTTTTGAAAAAATGTGTTTTAATGTTTTTTGTAATGTTTTCTGGAAACGATTGAGGAATTTTTTACGGAAGAACTATAACAGTGCCTTTTTTTTTTTAAAAAATGTGCGACGAAACTTTATTTGTTGATTTACTTTTTACATGTCTTTTTTCATCTGATGAGAGGGGTATATGTTGCGTTTAGAAATCAGCTTTAAATTCTAAAAAGGTATATTTTACATAATTTTCAGTCTCAGATAATCAAAAGAATACTGATCAGATGCTAGAATGCCGATGTCGAGGTACGGGAAAGTAGGCTCGTTTAGTTCTTGACAGAACTTCTTGTTTTTTTCTGCGATAAGATACTTTTTTTCTTCTGAATAAAAGACACTAGACAGCTGGTGACTTGCTAATTTTTGGCTAAAAAGAACAACAACAATACTGCGTAGTAAATACAAGCGTTTTTAAATGCACTTTTTCTAACTTTATCCAACGGAAATTTACAAACCATTATAATAAACAGGGGTGGTTATGTTCCGGTATGTTAGAAAAATTTAAATTTCTAGAATTTCAAATAATCGAATGTATAACTATAATTTATCTTCTCTTTTCACAAAAATATATATTTAGGGCGATGCAGGGAGGATTCATGATTATGTTCTGAACACAATCAAGAATCACCCTTTCGAATCGACGAGTATTAAAATTCACTCAAATTTGGGACTAAATTTTGATTTTGCTTACCCCCCAATGAATGTTGAGTAGATTTTTGACCTGTCAGCACATGCCTATGTACCTACCATCCGATCAACATATAAGGAGCCGAAAAATTAGTTTCCACTACTCCCCCGAGTTAGTTACGAGGAGTTTTCGCGTGACGTCTGTATATACGTATGAATGTGCGTATGTATGTCGCATAAATCAAAAACCACATGCAGTAGAAACTTCTAGTTAGGTGTGTAGGCACCTTGTGGTTGTATTCGAATGCTCCCAAAGTGGTATTTTACCCCTTTTTGGGGTAAATCTGTTAATTTCAATGCAGACTTCAGCGACATGAATTGGTGCGACCACTTGGCGGAATGTCGCCAAGCTTTTGGTCGCCAAGTGTTTGACGCCAACTTGGTGACATATTGCCAAGTTGGCGACAAAAATTATTATTTTATTTTGGGTTCAATTTGGCGCTGTTGGCGATATTTTGTGGAAAATCCACTGAATGATGTTAATATCAGCGATATTTAAAAAAATTAATCACTGCAAAACGTTTTTTGGCATTGTTTCGTGGCAAACTAGGAGTGTAAATGTTTGAAATGTTATCTTGCTCATTCCAAGCATTATTTTAACAGTTAAGGCATCTACTAAGAATATTACTCGAAAAAGGAAGTAGAGTGGGCTCCATACAGTGGCGTATATAGCGCCCCCGCGGTGCGGGGGGGCGCCAGAGGTATGGGGCAGCACCTGACATTTTGTCAGGTGAAATAAAAGAGAGAAACTTGACAAAAATTACTGAAGTGGCTCATCTTGTTATGATGGAGAACAATGTTTTATCATCCAGTGTCCCAGATATATGCACAGCTTTTTTTATATTTCTCACGTTGCCAGTAACATCCGCATCAGCTTAGATCCTTTTCTAAATTAAAACTAATTAAGACTTATCTAAGAAGTACAATGACAGACGAACGATTGAGTGACCTTGCTGTATTAAGCATAGAAAGCTCCAGGGTTCATGAGTTAAATCTCGACGAACTTACTCAAAAAATTTTGAGTACTAATTAACGCAGGGGATGAAGTATGAGTTTATAGTAGAAGAATTAATTTTATCCTCCTGCAAGGAAGTAACTTATTAAAACTTAACTGTATATAATTTGACTGCAAATATTTTTCCTTGTGTTCCTCTTCTAATGTGCTTTATAATAAACAGAACCTTTAATGAAACTTGGAGTATAATTATTGTAAGATATCCTGGTATTTTCTAGTAGGATTTCAATGTGGCAAGTGCTTTGTGTTTATTAATTTTCCTGAATTCTGCTTTTTCATTGCAATTACAATTTTCATTACTTTATATTTTGAAATAAACTTGATTTTAAATAACAGAATACTCTTCAACGAAGTCTTATAAAACTTTTAATTTTTTGCCATAAATCTAAGATAGGGCGTAGCAAGGGGTCGGCGAATTGGGCGACTGCCCAGGGCCTCGCAATTTTTCTCCAATCGAAGCTTATTCCGACAGGAAAAAAATGAGTCTTTCCAAATTATAAATTAAAAAAAAAGAGGATAAAAACAAATTGCTCAAGTCAAAAAAAAGAAAGAAGGGCCTCACTTAGAACTTTACTTTGGCCGAAATTTTGCTGCGTTAGCTTCATCAGTGACTGATCTTAACCCTGATAGTGCACACGCGGGGGTAATCTTAACTCTTTCCTGAAGACCACGAATAGTCTATAAGGGGCCCCTCGGTCACTTAAAGTTCCGTTTCGTTCTTGATTATACAGCATCATTGGCTGGAACTAAATAAAAACATCAGTATTTCAAAATAGGGTACGGTACGCACTTCGACCTTTTCAAAACTGGCTTATGTCTAGGCTATTTATTTTATTATTTTTTTAAGGTTGGGGACACCGATATGACACTTGTCTTTTGAGAAAATTACAAGTTCACGATTGATTTATCGCCTATTTTTTTTTTTTAAACTCTCCTAGTCGGTTCCCGTTTCTAGTCGGGAGAAGAGTAGTTTGCTTGTGACTACACATGATGGAACTGTTATCGTACACAAGGCACGTGCCTAAAGCCCCCAGATTTTAGGCAGCCTAAACCAAAGAAAATTCTGTATTTTTGAACCCTTCTCACTTTAATTGACAATTGTCCAAAATTTTGTTTCCAGGACTCCAACTTGTAAAAAATTCTAGTGTTGTCCATCCGACCTCATTTCTTTCTAAAATTATAGAAGATCGTCAAAAAATGAGCTTTTGGAGCTTTAATTTTGAAAATTTTCTGGATATTTTACGTTATTTAAAATGGCTTACAGCTACATTTTTAGGATTTCAGTTTTGAAACTTTTCCATGGGAGTGTTTCCGAACACCTTTAACAGCATTTAAGATGTTCTAAGCTTTTCTTCAATGACTTTAGTTCAAAAAATGGACTTAACGGGTTTTGAATCCAAACGTCTCAATTAACATATTGTTGTCTATCACTATAAAAAGTATTTTCTTCCTCTGCAGAGCCTAACCACTATTTTAACACTATTACTATTAAGCGGGTTGTTTTACTTGGCATTTTTGTGAAACGTAACTCCTGCGTAAAACGAGATTCTGCT
Source organism: Uloborus plumipes (assembly GCA_038373865.1). Lineage (NCBI taxonomy): Eukaryota > Metazoa > Arthropoda > Arachnida > Araneae > Uloboridae > Uloborus > Uloborus plumipes. Next base: position 5,588 of record JAXGGA010021749.1, on the reverse strand, counting down.
GTATTCGAATGGATTTGGAAAAGAAAAACTGTGGGAGGGTTTTCCACACCATTTTTATTATCATAATTTAATGAAACAAAAGGAGATAGAGAAGTAGCTAAGAAAAGGGAAGAGAGGGATGTTCCCGAACCTTAACCTTTTTATTAAATTTAGCTCATAAGTTCGATTCCGTAATTTTGATTTTGGCAGCGCTTTCAAGCTCTATCTTTTCCCCTATCACTTATCGTCATCAAAGATGGCCTTAAGTTACGTATTTAAACTTTCAATTTCGAAAAGAATCCAAAAGAGAGCTTTCAACTAAAAACTGAAAAACGACACTACTCCATCTTTAAAAACACCTATGACAAGCTTCAGTTTAATAAAAAATGAGTTCCTTGTTGGTCTTGAACTTAACTTTTTATAAGCATTATCAAAGATCGCTTAAAACTGTTTTTACAGCTACAATGTCGAAACAATTTGCGGGAAAGCCCCTCAACTCACCTTACTTGACACAATTGGAAACTTAAAATTACGTTTTCAAAGCTTCAATCTCTAAAATGGTCGGGGAGCGCACCTCTACCATTTCTCCCCTTACATTTCCAAAAATTGTCCAGAACTCGTTTTAAAGTATTAGGGGACACGACAGATGCCCAAATCTCGTCTTTCTTCAACAACACCAGAGATCATTTTAAACTGATTTTAAGACTACAATTTCAAAAAAATTCCAGACAGAACTCCCAGAAACCCTCCTCTGCTTAACATAACTAGACAAATTAGAATTGTGTCTTTTAAGTTTCAATTTTGAAAAATAGCCGTGGGAGCACTTCTGAACCTCTTCTCCGCCTAGCATTGCGAAGACCGTCCAGAATGACATTTTAAGACTTTAAAAATGAAATATAAAATCGGTGATTGGCTCGCGAATCTCTCCTCATTATCATCAAAAATCTTATGAAACTGCGTTTTTAGAGCTACAATATAAAAAGATTTCCGGGTGAGAGTCCCCGAACATCCCTTTCTTCATTAAAATCAAAGAATATCATTGCGTTCTTAAGTTAGAATTTTTAAAAATGGACGAAAGAGTTTTTTTATACATAAATTTCCAAAAAAAAAAAATCTAGCAAGGATCCCTTAGAATTATTAAAAAACTTCAGCTAAAATTTACCCTAAAATCAAGCTGAATGAAGGGGGAGGGGCCTCGCACAATTTATTCGCCCACTATCTATTTTGATGTTGCTACGCCACTGGATAGGGCATACTTATAAATCTTACGGGGGGGGGGGCGCACTAATAAATCATGCGAGGGGGAGCGCGCCGAAGTCTATGTACGCTACTGGGTCCATACTAGTGCTGAGACATCGATGTCGATGTTTTGGAAACATCGATGTTTTTGGAAGAACATCGGTATTTTCGATATTTATACCATCGATGTTTGAGGGACGATGTTTTTCCAACATCGATGTTTTTGGAAGAACATCGATATTTATGCCATCGATGTTTGAGGGTCGATGTTTTCCAACATCGATGTTTTTGGAAGAACATCGATATTTATGCCATCGATGTTTGAGGGTCGATGTTTTCCAACATCGATGTTTTGGGTTTGATGTTGTTTTCGATGTCGATGTTTTATAATGCAGCAAAGAAAGCCAAAGAAAAATATACGATAAGCATACTCATTAAAAAGTTTTCATGTTTAATCAAAAGTTGCAATATTAACCTCATTTGCGAAAAAATTTTATAATTATTAGCAATGTTTTGTTTTCGATGTTTCTGAAACATCTCAAATTTGCTTTCACTTTTTTTTTACCTTTTAATTGCTGTTGCTTCGTATTCAGTTGTTTTTTTTTTTTTTTTCCCGATGTCCTTTTTACATTTCAACAAAAAATAATAAAAATATGCGATAAAATAGATTCATATTTCTCTAACCACTAGTTGCTATTAAAGTTTTTTTTAATAACTAGCGATGATTTACAGTCAATGATTTTTAAACATCGTTGTTTTGCATTTAATTTTTTTTCGATGATGTTTTACATTTCAGCAAAAAAAAAAAGTTTTATAAAAATATGCGACAAAAAAGTTATACAGTTAATCAACAGTTGCAGTATATATCTCCCTGAAAAAAGTTTTCTTAACAGACATCGTTATCTTACGGTTAATGTTTTTTCCAGGAGACAAAAGATGTATCTAATGGAGTGATATAAAGAGGCGCTTGTAATGGGGAGTAACTGATTAATAACTACATTAAAATATGTAAGAAATTGAAGAAAAACTGATCGATGTTTTGAAACATCGATGTTTTTTTTTGTCGATGTATCAATACCATCGATGTCCTTATTTTCCAACATCGATGTCTTAAAACATCGATGTTTTGCCTTCGATGTCGCACCCCTAGTCCATACCAGATTTTTTACTATGTTTTCAATGCACAGCAAGACACGGGATCTACGCATTAACCGAAAAAGATCTCCAATCTTTCCTCACGGCACTCTGGGGTGATCCAACTGGAGTAGCTTACTTTTCTTCTTTCCTTTCGAACGATAATTTGTTCGAAACTATTAGAGATTTTAATTTTTTCAGAACCCCCCCCCCCACCTCCCCCCAAGACGTTTGCTTATTCATTTAACATTTGTACATATTTTGATGCAATAAAATCAGTTGTTTTTCTACTGCAAACATTTTCTTTGCTACTCCGAGGAATACAGACTTACAGAGACAGCATTTTATTTATTTATTTATATTGGGCTATTTTAGTTAAATAAGTAAAACGCACAATTTTCGTGCGAGCAACTCTCTTCCAACTGAATGTTTCTTAAATTAAGATTTCACAAAAATAGGAATGATTTTTGAAATACAAGTGCAAAGCGTTCATAAGGCTAAAATGTTAAATAATTAAACTAACTGATATGAGAAATAAAATTTTACGAAACAGTCTAAAAACAATGAAAAAGCCTGCACTTGAGTAACGCTCTCTTTTTTAAAACTTTCACCACTAAAACTCACCGAATTCAACATCCTGTCCCATCCCAAACGTTTTTTGTTTTTTAAAACAATTTTATTAAACCTAAAATAAACACAGAATAGAAATTTTCGAGGTCTTTGTTTGAATGTGTCCACTGCTATAGAATACGAAATAAAAATAAATAAATTAAATGAAGGCCAACACAAAATTAATGGTATCAAAATAATGGAATCAGACATTAAACAAAAATGGGAGCTTTGCAGAGTTAGATGCAATCGATTTCGCAAAGCGAAAAAAATAATCGGGGATGACACTTAAAAAACGATTAAAATGAGCAAATATTTTTTTATTATTTTAATAAGACATTAAGTTAGAATTAATATAAAAAGACGCATAGTAATTCACCTAACGGTGCACCCCCCCCCCACACACACACACTCATGTAAAATTTCGATAAATTTCGAAAAAATGGAGTTTTTTTCTGGATTTAAAAAAAAACTTTAACAGCGCAATTTTCTTCAAAAAAAAATGTTAAACGAAAAAAAATATGCAGGCTATAGATTTTTTTTTCTTTAGACACAAATTATTCAGATCATCATTCCACAATTAATTTTGCGCTGGGTGTGATTTTTGAAAATTGTTAAATCATTTTTATGACAGAAGCTTTTTTGTAAATATAAAACTTTTCTGTTCCCAAAAAATGCTTTTTCGTAAACAGAAAATAGCATTTTTTCAAAAGTTAGTTCTCCCCATCAGCCAATCTTGGCGAACTGAAAAATTGGATCACTGCAGCAATTTATTGCTTCTGTGACTGTATGTATGTCACAAGGACAATGGAAGGAGAGAACATCTTTAGAATCAGTTAAGAATGTTTCAAAAAATCATTTTTGTACCAATTTAACTCTTTGAAACATATACGTCGGAACTCCCCCTCCCCTTTTTTTTTAAATCACCTTGTAATTTATCAGTTACTATAGTTTCTTTCAAAATATTCCACCCGAGAATGGTTATTTATCAGGGTTTGTTACTTTGTTTTTCTAATCAGTTTAATAAATAAATAGATAGTTTTTTTTTACTAATAGGTATGAAGAAATAAGCGACTTGAAAGCAAATGCATGATACAAATCAGGCAACATATAGATACCAATAGGGATGCACCGAGTAGCACTTTGGCCGAGTAGTCGAGTACCGAGTACTCGGCCTTTCACTACTCGGCCGAGTACCAAGTACCAATTGTTTTTTAAAAAATCATGGACATACAGCAGTACAGGGTTAGAAATCTCCATATATTATTTCTCTAAGCCGAATCCTATACCCGGTCGAAACTCGCTCATTTCTTTATCGAATTGCAAGAAAATTTATGATTTTGAAGCTTATCCCGCGGCCTATTGACGAAAATTAGACCCACCCTCTAAAAAGTGTCGGTTCGTTTTTTATTCGAACTTCAATTTTTGGGCACAAAATTGACTCTATCTAGCGAAATAATTGTATCGTCTCCATTTTGATTTCATTCGAAAGATTAAAAAAAATGCGTTCTTTAGAACGTTTCTCCGCTAGCGCCGCGTAACGAGAATCTCGAAAATCCACGTTTAAGCGACTTATAAGCGATTGAAGTTTGAAAAAGTTAAATTTTTTGCTCAACTGTTAAAATCGTTATACCATTGTTGTTCAAATCAATTTTAAATGCGACATTTCAAGCCAAGGCTTAGCTCGGTAAACCTTAATTGTAACTTTTATTGTTTCAAAATACTATGGTAGTTTTGCGATAACGTTAGTATTTAGTTTAGTAGTAGCCTTGGGTGTTTGATTTTAATATAGGGTATCACTTTTGTAGTAGTTGTAAAAGTGAACGTGTCTTTGATCTCTTTGAAAAGTTGTCAGAACGACGGCAGTAGATGGCGATGTTGTGCAAATGAAGCCAATAAAAATTGTCGTATTAAATTTTAAGTTTAGAGGTTTTTTTTTTTTTTTTTTTTTTTTTTTGCGGAATTCCGCACGGGTCACCTAGTCATTACAAAATTTTACTGGTCTTCTCGAACAGTGAACAGGATATACTGGTTAACAGACAACATCACTGGTCCACCTTAAATCATTAACCACATTTATTTTCTTTAAAAAAAAGCTATCACCAGAAAATGATGAAAGATTAGTTTTTTGCACCATAATTTAAGATACAACAATTTCAATTATTAAATACTAGCTGTGGGGCCCGGCGTTGCACGGGCTTTAAAGTAGTGATGAAAATTTAAATAAACTACTCGCCGTCAAGGCGGTATATAATGATATATATAACCGCCAAGGCAGCTCGCCTTTAAAGTAGCGAGGAAAGTTTCAGTAATGATATATAACCGCCAAGGCAGGTCGCCTTTAAAGTAGCGAGGAAAGTTTCAGCAAACTACTCGCCGCCAAGGCGGCTCGCCTTTAAAGTAGTAAGGAAACTTAAAACAAATTACTCGCCGCCAAGGCGGCTCGCATTTAAAGGAGGGAGGAAAGTTTTAGCGAAACCGGTTTCAAAAAACTACTCCCCGCTAAAGCGGCTCGCTAAAAAACTTTCCCGCATAAAAAAGTCAATCGCATCATTTGCACATGCTTCCTCAGGAATAAAAACAATGTCAAGTAGCACATATTTAACACTCTCCCTAATAAACAAATA
>JAXGGA010021748.1:0-16077 GCA_038373865.1 Uloborus plumipes | reverse complement strand
AAAAGGGATTTTATTCCAAAATTTGTTGCTAGATTTCATATACTAGAAAGAGTATGCTGAAATAAAAATGGATTAGGTAACAGTTAAGTTCTTTTAAGGTACTTTTATTTTTTTAGGCTTGAGGGTTGGACATTTTTCTATGGAAATTGGAACCCTAAAACATGAAAAAAACTTATAAATACTTTTAAAAAATAATACTAATATTTAAAAATATTTGTTAAATTAAATCATTTAACTTCATGACTTTGTTTTCAGCGATATTTTGACTTTATCGCAATAATAGTTTTAAATTCAGGCTTTAAGTAAAAGTCCCCTTTTTGCGTTACTCATTTTTGTTTTCGCAATAATAGTTGTATTTTCAGTCCTTAAATGCTAAGTAAAGAAAAATCACATGTCTGGGCAGGGCAAAAAAAAGGCCTTAAATCCATCTAAAGTTTTTAAAATGGAGAAATTTCATATCGCACTATGACAAGATAAAAAATAAATTTAAAAATACTCTTTCGAAAACTTGAAATCCAAAATATTTTACTACTTCATTATATTGTTTTTATTTGGGGGGGGGGGGGAAGCACATAAAGCTCGAGCTCAATGTCCTACAAAGTCGTGCCCTGTGTCTATGTATCACTTTTTCAAAACGTGTTTTTTAAAACATTTGTTGTTTGACAGGGGTAAAAATTACTGCATGTGCTGCGCTTTTTGCAATGATTTTGATAGACTCAATTTTGCTTTTCACGATATTTTGGCCTTTTCGCAATAAGATATATATATTCACTCTCTAAATATTAAGTACAAGTCCCTATTTTTGGGGCAATGCATAAGAGAAAAATGGAGATCCTAAATCACATGTCTGCGGATCTTTTTTCCAAAATGCATTTAAAACACTTTATGTTTGAGAATTGAAAGAAACAAATTCATGTTTTATGCTTTTGCTATCATTTTAAGACTTGAAAAACGATGATTCAATTATTCTGTGAGGAAAAATTAAACTTAAATACGATACGATAAAAACGAAATGCTCCCCCCCCCCTCCCCTGGTAGAAAATAGAATTTGAGTAAAGAGCTCATTTTATTAAAGGAAATGTATCCCTCCCCCTTGGGTTAGATCGACACCCTGATTAAGTAGATATATAAATTCAAGTTTTGGGCATACCTTAAAGTAATTTCAATTTGCAAAATTTTGGCCAATTTCTCAGTAAAATAAGATGATTATAGATAATCGGCAAAGTTGCAGAGTTCCAATTACTGCCGATAAATGGATGCCTCTCCCAAATTCAAACTCAAAATAAAGAAAAAATCTTGACTCTCAATGTAAAAACATACAAAATCACATTTTCAGAACTTTTAACATTATGGCACACTCCGCCGTTGAGAAAAAATGGAATAAACAAACAGCTTCTCACTGCCGAGGAAGGCATCTCACGTTTTCTTACCCTGTCGTAAACTTCTCGGCGCGATTCTAGATACCTTAAACTAGAAGGGGCTTTGAGATTAGCGATTATTCGTGTCTCACGAGATATGACGTCACTGGGCACAAAAAACCCGTATTCTCGGTATCGACTATATTGACGATACAATGAGAGTAGGGCCCCTGGCCCTTCAAATGTAAAGACGAATATATGCAGTATCCTGCACCATAAAAAAGGAATGTTGTTTTGACAGTATAACACAGCTAATTTTATGGTGATAAACTGAAAAAATTGCTAATTTTGCAGTAATAAACTATAAAAAAGCGACTTTTACAGCACTAAACTGTAAAGTTGTTAAATTTACAGTACTTAACTGCAAAATTGCTAATTTTACAGTTTATTAATATGCATTTACAGTTTTAAACTGGAGCCTCGGCTGCCAGTATTATGCTGTTGTTTTTGCAGTATAATATTGCTAAATTTTACCCCAATAAGCAGTAAAATTTTAATAAATTTTAGAGATACAATTTATTACTGTCATTTTACAGTTTTAAATTGGAACCTCGGCTGCCAATATTATACTGTAAAAACAGCAGTTCGGTTTTTGCAGTGTGGTGCTTTTGCTTAAACTCCCAGAGCCACAGAATAGCATTAATTGAAATTATTTAAGATTGAGAATTGGGAAAATAAATAAGATTTTTAAAAAACGGCATCATTAAGCTCTTAAGGCTACAGTGGACAAATAAAATTGATTTTTTGCAATTATTGATTTGTATGTCTAAAACTTAGTGTGCTTGTATTATTGTATATTTACGACATCTAAAAGCATAAAAAACACAAATTAGTGCAAAAACAATGAATACTTTTTTTTTTCAAATTTCAAATTTAAGTATTTTTTTCACAAAATTTCAAAATGTTCCAGGCGTCGCAATTTTTTTTCAAACTTTGAATTTCCACTTAATTTTCAATCATTAGGCATGATGGCACAAATCAATGCATTAAAAACAATGTTTTATGAAATAGTTTATAAAAGATGGCTGAAAATAAAAATTTTCAGTTGAAAAAATCATATAAATTTTCATTTTCAGCCATCTTTTATAAACTACCACATAAAACATTGCATGTGATGCATTGTTTTATGCAATCATGCCTAATGATTGTAAATTAAGTGGAAATTCAAAGTTTGAAAAAAAAATTGCGACGCCTGGAACATTTTGAAATTTTGTTAAAAAAATATTTAAATTTGAAATTTGAAAAAAAGTATTCATGGTTTTTGCACTAATTTGTGTTTTTTATGCTTTTAGATGTAGTAAATATACAATAATACAAGCACACAAAGTTTTAGACATATGAATCAATAATTGAAAAAATCAATTTTATTTGTCCAATGTAGCCTTAAAAATCTAAACGAATACTTTGGTAACAGTTCTACCGAAAACATCATATACAAGTGATGTAATTCGTCATAGGGAGACTCGTTGAAAGATGATATCCTTATAAACCACGTAAAACAAATGCTGACATTTTTCTAGATTTTTAAAATTTTTGGGTTAAAGGTTTATTTTGTACCTTTGTAGTAACACTTTCTATGCACATATTTGTAAAATCGATTCCATACGCGTGTTTCCTTTTTCAATACGACGAAGCTAGAGTACCATGTCATGAAGCTGAAAACATTTTTGCTTCGAAAAAAACATTCTTGTAATGCGGTATAAACGTGTCACCACATGGTACTGTCACATTTAATAAATGTAACATTTAACAATTGGTTTGCCAGGAAAAAGAAGAAAAAAAGCTTAATAAACAAAGAGGATTAATTATAATTTAATTATAAAGTTTAAAGCGACAATCGAAAAACGTAGAAATGCTTGTTGCACCTTAATTTGTTATTCAAGAGAAAAAAGTACTTCCCTTACATTTTTAATCAATTTTTATAAACATACAAAATCAGAATAGTTCTTAAATGTTTATACGGAAATGAAGTTTTTCAGTTTAAACTTGACATTCGAAACCTTAAAACGGTGTATAAGTACTCGAATTTGAAATGTAGATTTTCTTTTGCTTTCAATATAAAAATTTGGCGCAAAGGCCCAAATTTAATTTCTGCACATGAAATGAATTTGTCTTTCAGATGCTGCCATTTTATTCAAATCATTGATTAATTAGCATCTTAACTTTTTTTTAATTAAAAAAAAAAACAGTTGAAGCTCCTTAATCTGAATAAATGAATTTTAACTTATAAAATGAAAAAGGTTGTAAAAGTATAATTTAAAACATCCTTAAAGCACAAAATTTACATTACGTTTACTGTCAGCGAAGCAATAAGTAAACTTTTCCTTGTTTGCAATTAAAGTTTTGTTTCCTCTATTATTAATCGTCATTTATGAGATTTGTTCCTTTCTTCCGATCCATATTGTTTTTTCTTCCTTCTGTTGCTTTTTTCTTACTTTCATCCATTCTTCTTTGTGTTTTTGTTTTCTCTCTCTCTCTCTCTCTTTCTCTGTGCGTGTGTGTGTTGTTAAATCAATGTCTAAAAATACAAAATTTAAATAGAAATTTAAATAGAAATTTCTGCGGAATGAGCTTCTGAAGCTGCTCATTCCGCAGAAATTTTACTTCAGTTAACCCAGTGTGCGATAAGAAATGCCACCTTAAAAAACTAACATTAATAAAATAATAAATAAAATACCATAAAGTTTACTTATTACCGTCCTACTTGGTTATTATATTTTACCACTTCAAATTTTCAAAAAGAAAGTTTGAAAATAATACAATAAAAAACAAGGAAATAGTCAGAAAATGTAAGATACAAACGGACAGATATGTAAAAAAGTTTTCATGCATTTCATATTGTTGATGCGAATAAATTAAAGGAAAGAATGACGTTTAAATTTTTAAAGTATAATTTTCGCTATCAAGGAGCATTGAAAATTAAACAATTAGTAGATGTAAAATTCATTGAATTATACATCTGAACTCACAATTTGCTCCGAAAACTAAAACCTCTTGGAATTTGATACAGAAAGAAGGAAGATCTGACGCGGTGACAGAAAACAAACTACAGAAATAATATATAAGATAGAGTTTTGGTGACACATTACTGTTTCACAGCATTACGAAAAGTTCGAAGCATGAATATTTCGAAGATTTGTTTGAGCAGTTTAAGTGTGAAACGCTAGTGGGGGAAAGTGGACGTATGAGTTTTTACAAAATATTGCTTACGAGTATTGAGTTGAAAAAAAAAAAAGCAATGGCTATGTGGAATACATCCATTAAGTGAAAATATAAATTGAATCAGTATATAAGACTGGATAGCAATTGAAATTGTCACCACTCGTATGGAAGGCCCCTATATAGACGAGCCGACGCATCAAGATTAAGTTTCACCACTTTGGACCCAGCGCGTGTTATGTTTTTTTGCCGGTTTGTGAGAGGTTGTGTTTTCTGGCAAGGTTATCGCGTTTTGGTAATTTTTTAATGAGAGCAATCATTAGCGGTACGTGAATTTGGCAAGCTTGGCAATGTCCGAAATTCTGCTCTGGTAACCCTATCGCCGCAGCAATGAAAAATTGAAAGTAAAAGTTATGAATTGGATCCAAAGTGGTCGAACTTAAGCTTGATGCTTCGGCCTGTATATATAGCGGCTCCACTCGTATGTTAAGTGATTAGTAGTGGGAAAAGATTTGCCAGAGTAGGACGACAGGTGCCAGTTGAGTTTCTGTAAGTTTTCTTCAAGACCGAGCGATCAACAATTGGCTGATCGAAACAATACAACAAACATAATTTCCGAGAATTTACGAGCAATTTTGTAATTAGTTGTTCTTTAGACATAGTTTGATTCAATTATTACGTTATTTGTCCGCATGAATTTTAATTTGTCAAAAAATTGTCGAATATAATTCGTGAACCAAAAAAATGTTGTAAAGAATTCCTTCTACCTTTATTGCTGCACTGTAAAACTGAATGCTGTTTTAGAGTATAAAATAGCTAATTTTTTGTAATAAACGGTAAAAATTTATAATTTTACAGTAATAAACTGTAAAATTGCTAATTTAACAGTTTATTACCGTGCATTTTACAGTTTAAAACTGGAACCTCTGCTGCCAGTATTATACTGTTATTTTTACAGTATAATACAGTTAAATTTTACGGAAATAAACTATAAAATTTCTCATTTTACAGTAAGAGACTGTAAAATTGCTAGTTTTGCAGTTTATTACTGTGCATTTTATGGTTTTAAATTGGAACCTCGGCTGCCAGTATTATACTGTAAAAACAACAGTTCTTTTTTTTGCAGTGTACTCTAATGAACATCTCTTGAAGGTTTTTACTTGATTTTACGTAGTAAAGGAAGTGCTGTGATTGCGAAAAAAAAAATCACTCAAATTTGAGTCTAAATTCTGATTTTGCTCACCCCCGAATGAATGTTCAGTAGTTTTTTCGACCTGTCAGCACGTGCATATGTACCTACCAACATATGAGCAGCCGAAAAATCCTTTTCAACCAACCCCGAGTTAATGACGACGAGTTTTCTCGTGACGTCTGTATATACGTATGTGCAGATGTGTGTCGCATAACTCAAAAACTATGTGCCGTAGAAGCTTCTAGCTTGGTATGTAGGCTCTGAGGATGGTCTAGTTGTACACCTCCCCTTGTGGTTGCATTCGAATGTTTCCAAGGGGGTGTTTTACCCCTTTTTTGGGGTAAATCAGTGTTAATTTCAATGCAGACTCAAGTGATATGAATTGGCGCGACCACTTAGAGATACGTCGCCAAGCTTTTGGCCACCAAATGTCTGACGCCAACTTGGAGACATATCGCCAAGTTGGCGACAAATTTGGCGAAAATATTTTTTTTGGGGGAGGTTCATTTGGCGCTATTGGCGATATTTTACGAAAAATTCACTGAATGATATTAAAATCAGCAAAATATTTAAAAAATTAACCATTGTAAATCATTTTTTGCATTGTTTCGTGGCAGATTAGGGGAGTAAATATTTGAATTGTTACCTTGCCCACTTCAAGCACTTTTTTTAACGCTTAAGGCAACTACTAAGAAATTTACACGTAAAAGGAAGTAGTGTGGGGTCCATACCAGATTTTTTGATACATTTCTTTAAAACCCTTATATTTCTTTAATACCCATATTTTTCAATTAATAATTTTTCAATTTATTTCCTTTTCACAGAATGAATTCTCCCAGTCACGCTAGACGCTGGAAAGAGGTGGCAACTGAAGTGGAGAAGACCGGCACGTACGATTTGAAAGAGACCGAACTGGTCTATGGAGCGAAACTTGCCTGGAGGAACGCACCAAGGTGCATAGGCAGGATACAGTGGTCCAAACTACAAGTAAAGTATCGCTTGATTCGTTTCGATTTTGAATCTGGTATCCTCGTCATGGAAATGTAAATTCGTAAATTCTGCCTAATGTTAAGGAAAAGTCGCCAAATTTAGCGAGTTTCGGTGAGTTATGATAAACGCCTTTCACGCAGTTTGTAGGTGGATAACAAGCCACATGCAGACGATCTGAATTGTGTGATCACTTTATCGCCCAATCTTTTATTTTGGAGCTTTTCTTAAAATTCTATACTTTAAGACCTTGATAAAAGACAAACGAGGGCAAACAACTTTAGAGTCAGAAATATGTTTCAATATACTTTTTTTGTTCTTTCATCTTTCAACTTTTTTTTTATCATTACACTATTCGAATGGCTTCCTATTAAAAAGCATCTTTCAAAGTTTTTTTGGTGCATTATTTACAGTTGCCAACTGAACGATTTCTATACGTTTCATGTGATTTAATTGTATTTATAACTCATTTAAAAGTGCTGCTGTCCACTTGAACCGTAACCATGTTTCTCTCTCTCACAGGACTGAATACCCTTTTGTGTAGCTCCTGAGCATAGGAATATTATGAAATAGTAAATTAAGTAGGGAATTTTAATGCCATACTTTAACACAGCATTAAAAAAAAATTCTTCAAATTTTTTTAAATGCTTTAAAAAGTAATATGATTTCGAATTTAAAGTTTTCTATGTAAATTTATTACCACTAATATTATTTTGTGTACAAAATATATAAAACACGTCACTGAGTTTCACTAAGAAAAATCAAAACCGAAGTTAAAAGCATTCAGTTACTGCTTCAAAATAATTTATTATAGAAAACATTTCCATTAAAAAATAAAGGCAAAAGTCATCTCCACTTCAGCATTCTTCATTTCATTAAATAATTTTCCGAAATTATTTTCTCATATTTAATCTACTTACCGCATTGTACTCTTTAATTGAAGTGCTAAATAAAAGCCGTATTTTCAAAATCCTTCCAATTATTTATCAGCTTTTGATGGATAACTACGTAATCCATTCTGAACCAAAAGAGCGACATTGAATACTACTTTTTCTGTTCATTATTCCTTTTAAAATGGCCGGAGACAGAAAATTTGCTTAAGGTTAACGAACCGATTCAAACAGAGGCATTTCATTTTATTATTATTTTACCGCGAGATATCGAGACACAAATGAGCTATTGTTTATGTTTCTGGAAATTTAGCAAATTACAAACATTTTTCTTTTTTTTTTCTTGAAAAGCTTTAGTTCTGCTTAATAACATAAATCATCATTCCTTTTACTTGATTCAAAAGCAATGGCCATAAAAAGACCAAATTAAATCAACTCAGTTGTGTAATGATGAATCATTTGAAATCATAAAGCTAAGAAATGGACAATGTTGGTTTGTTCTTCGATTTGGAAAAAATAGGATAAAAATAATATATTTTTTGGGAATAAGTGTTTCTTAAACCTGGATTTTATCTACATGTTAAGCAAAAAAAAACATTTTTTTTTTTCTTTTTCACCTTTTAACTTTTACGACTCGGTGAGTAATTGGCATTTTGAACTATTAACAATTTTACGGCATTATAATAACAAGAAAATCAACTTGGATAACTTATTTGAAAACGTATAATTACTTAAATTCTTTTATATTATTTCTGTAAACTTTTTTTCTGTCACTACGCAAGATCTTCCTTAATTTTTTATCAAATTCTATGCCGTACCTTCTATGACGTAAAATCTATCGTGCCTGCTATTGAAGAAAAGTAGATCCAAGGCTTAAATTTTTCGTTAGAATAATCGTTTTTTCACTGTAATAACTCAAAAAATAACCAAAATCAAAGCATCTAAACCCCCCCCCCCCCAAAAAAAAAAGAACTCGCTTTTTGCTGCTGTTCAAAAAAATACTGGAAAAAAACAGGTTTTTACATTCCTTGTCAAGTGCTAATGCTTCGCACGGGTTTAAACTTACAACAGGAAAAATGTGCACAAAATCCTTTTCTTTTTTTTTTTTTAAGTCATACCCACGGTTATTACAAACAGTAATGCTTACATGACTCGGAACGTAGTCTCAAATTTCTGCTGTGCTTCCAAGTCAAAAGTGATACGTGATAGTATATCAATCGCACTGCATTTCGGTCTATATTGCACCTCACTTTTATACTTGAATCCGAACCCATTGGAGAGAGTTCTGGAGAACTCTACATCGGTTAGAAAGGTTTCTAGAGAATTTCTCACTTTTCTTCCGATACTAAAGCCATGTTTTCAAATTGTGAGCACAATAAGATAAGTTTTGCAAATAACTAGCTTGTATTGTGTATTCTCAGTGAAATGTAATGAATTCTGAAAAATTTATTTTGTTATCACGGTGGTAAGTGTCTTAAAAAATAAAAACAAGGAAAAAACCAGACAAATCTTATAAAGTTATATTTTATCCTTTATGTATACAGTTTTTCGAAAAGAAAACTATCTTCAATACTTATTTTGAATGTATTTAATTTTTATTGCCGAATGTCAATATGTAACCAGTTTGCTCATCAATTTTGTCACCAAGGTCCTGAAATGGCAATTTTTAATTGAAAGAAATGTTCTGTAAAAGGTTTGTCTTTATCAACGCAGTGTTACTGAATACAGTCTCCAAGCTCCGAAGAAGGCGATTTCTAATTGAAAAAATTTGTTCTGTAAAAGGGTTTTATTATCAGTGCAGTGTCACTACAAAGAAAACAATTTCCAAGCTCTGAAGAAGGAAATTTTTTAAAAGGAAAATAAAAAAAGGTTCTGTAAAAGGGTTTTCTTTATCAGCGCAGTGTTACTGCAAAGCAAACAGGCTCCAAGCTCCGAAGAAGGCATTTTTTAATTGAAAAAAAAATGTTTTCTGTAAAAGGGTTTTTCTTATTAGCGCAGTGTCGCTTCAAAGAAAACATTCTCCAAGCTCCGAAGAGAGCAATTTTTAATTGAAAAAAAATTGGATTCTGTAAAATTGTTTTCCTTATCAGCGCAGTGTTACTGTAGAGAAAACAATCTATCCATACTTCAGAATTAATTCATAGCTACTTGAGAGAGAAATATATTTCTTTAACGAAACACAATATTTCATGATAAAATTAAAAAGCGTGTTTTCCAGCAATTTTAGTAATGTTTCGTACTTAGTTTTGATTACTAGACTTACATTGAAAATTATTTTATAACCTGTTGATGCTTGTAAAACCTTAACTTTACTAGTCATAATTCGTTTTTAGTCAAATTTTCTGTATTAGCATCTTTTATTTTAAAATCTTCTGATTTTTAAACATTTCGAAGCTTGTTATTCTGTACCAGTTGGTGAATTTTATAGACTGATAGCTGTTTTTGCCGCAGTTGAAACAGTGAAGAAATCTTTGTCATACTTTTTCTGCACATAACATATACTTTAGCTCAGTAGTTCCCAACCTGGGGGTTATCGCCCCCAAACGGGCGATTTGGCTCCTCAAAGGGGCGGTAAATTCTTAAGGGGCGATAGAGGGCGATGGGTATTTAGAAGAGAAAACAGTATTAATAAAAGGGTAGCGAAAACCGAAATTGTAAACATGTACGAAACTAGTTGTTCAGAGTTCAGACAATTTATCACAAATTGAGAAAGAAACAAGTTAAAGTTCAAGAGTTTTCTCTTTGAACCTCGGATGAACCTTAGGAAGTATTTTGTCATTCATTGTCAACTTTATGAATTTTCAGATTTTCAATTTATTTTCCTTCAAATTTTTTAATTTCAATGATTTTAATTCCCCCAGATTCCAGTGTACAAATGAAAATAATTTCTTGAAAAATGTACTTCTGTTTTTTTGAAAAGTACGTCGATGATCTTCGTTCAATGTTACCCTTCAAATGCTTATCAGTTCGCTTTCTGAAAGAAAAAAAAATAAAGACATTTTATTTATTAATTAGTATTTTTAGTTTAAAAGTGATTGGTTATAATTGCTTACCTTTTACTTAAAATTAAAGTTAGGTACTTATATTTTTAATAATAGCGATGTTAACTTGCACTAATTTATGTTTTTTTTTGGGGGGGGGGTAAGAAAGAGGGTGGGGGCGATAGGTGTCAGTAAGGGTCTGGAGGGGGGGGGATATGAGCTTAAAAAAGGTTGGGGAACACTGTTTTAGATAATAAAACTCTATTAATAGCACACCACGTTTACTTTGAAGTTAAACCCAAGACACACCGATTAGTATTGTGTTATTTGTAGCCATTGTAAGGGGGGATGGTGCTGAAGACTTAGCTCTTTATTCTGTGGATTTCTATTCTATAATGCCCATCTCACCCTTTATTTAGATGTTATAAAGTTCTTATAGAATAGGTTTTCAATTTCAATTGGTAATAATATTTTCGTTTTCTGTAATTGTGTATGATTTCAGTTGAATGCGTTTAAAAACATATTTATTTGTTTAATTTCACATTAGTTGCAACATTCCACATCAATTTTCCCGTATATTTCTTTTTTTGTTTCCAGGTTTTTGATGCCCGGTATGTCACCACAACGAGAGAAATGTTCGATGCTGTATGCAACCACATAAAATATGCCACAAATAAAGGAAATATACGGTATGAATTTTAATAAAAGTTTTACGTCACCATGTCAAGCAAGAAAACATAAGCTTAAAAAGAGAGAAAAGTTTAAAGTGCTTTTTGAATAATTTGAAGTATATAAATACTGTCTAAGAAAAATATTAATGCTTGTTAAAATATGAATAACTTAGCTCTCAAGAATGTTATATTCATTAACCCATTAATGCCTGACTTTTTTTTTCAAAGATATTTTGTATACTGGTTACAAACAGTGTTTAATGGACATGAAAAATAATAAAAAAAATATTATGTAAAAAATAATTTTGTTTAGTAAGGAAAGAAGAATCGTCCCTTAAAAGTTACGATAGACCCCAGAGGGTACATACTTTTTTTATTAAAATTTTTTTCTGCCTACGATATAATATTTAAAAAGACATTTTATAAGAAGCAATAAAATCAGCAATGAACATAAACTGGGAAGCTGAGAATCACTTTGAAAACTTAGCTTTTTTTCTTGAGATTGTGAACGATGTCATTTTTGATAAAGATCATATTAAAAAGGGCTACAGAACACACTTTGCAATTTTTATGTGCTGCAATCTGTTAATAACGAATTGAAAAAATACCACGGTACTAATTAAACACTTTTATTTGGTTGAAATGTTCATTTTGGAGAAATTCAGACCCTTTTTTTGGACTGTCCCTAAAAAGGGACGCTAGACATTTTTGGGTTAAAGTCTTTTACTTTAAAAATTTGATCTAAACACATTCTTCCCTTTTCTAATTCCCTTTAACTATTAAAACAAATTTCATCTTAAGTAGACAAACTTTCTCTTGTATTTGGTGTGTAATTTTAACACATGTAAGGTTTCTTCCCATCCATACGTGAAAAATTTATGAATAAATATTATACCTGTAATTAGAGCAAAAAATATTTACCCGTCTTATTTTTTTAACTTTTTTCCAAACCCTTCCTAGTACCAAATTAAACAAATTCTTATTTTTAACAAAGTCTAATGGGTAGTTCTCAACATTGAAAACAAAACTGACGTCTTACAGTACTACTAGAAATGTTCGAAGAAGCTTAGCTCCTATAAAGGTTTCTAATAACATAGATACCGCTTCTTAACCCATTACTGCCTAGCGTCGTTTAAAAGGACGGTCCAAAAAAGGGTCGGAATTTCCCCAAAACGAACATTTCAACCAAATTTTCAATTAGCACCTTAGTATTATTTCAATTTGATATTAACAGATTGCAGAACATAACCATTGTAAAGTGTGTTCTGTAGCAGTTTTAATATGATCTTTATCAAAAATGACATCGCTTACAATCTCAAGAAAAAAAGCTAAGTTTTCAAAGTTATCCCCAGCTTCTCAGTTTGTGTTAATTGCTGATTTTATTGCTTCTTCTGAAATGTGTTTTTAAATATTATATCGTAGGCAGAAAAAAATTTTAGTAAAAAAAGTACGTACCCTCTGGGGTCTATCGTAACTTTTAAGGGGCGATTTTTCGTTCCATAATAAAAAAATTATTTTTTACATAATATTTTTGTTATTATTTTCCTGTCCATTAAACACTGCTTGTAACCAGTATACAAAATATCTTTGGAAAAAAAATAACAGGCATTAATGGGTTAAATAATCTTGACGAAATATTACTTTAGAAAGAAGTTAATTTGTTGTAGAAAGCTTCTTGGAAGCAAAGTTTCCTAGAAATGTTCTAGTACATCTAAGGGATTTTTTATTCATTTTTTTGCCGTGTAAGATATTTTGCTTACACTACGTACAGATTATCTTTTACAATTATCTACTTAAAAACAGTTTTCACTTACATTTCGATTGAGGTTCTTACAACTAAATCACTTTTTAGAGAAGTTGTTGACTGTTGTGAAGTTTTAATGCAACGATAAAGAAGCGCAAATATACAGGGACACTGCAGACACGTGTTTCGGGGCTGCAAGGAACCCCTTTTTCAATGCATGAAGTGTGAGCTTTAGGATGAAGAATCATCCGATCAAAGTAACACGGAGGAACAAAAGACAGTATGACAGAAAAAACTGGATATTAACACTGTAATATTTATACTGTCTTTTGTTCCCCCTTGTTGCATTTATCGGATGATTCTTCATCCTACAGCTCGCACTTCATGCATTGAAAAAGGGGTTCCTTGTAGCCCCGAAACACGTATCTGCAGTATACCTGTATATTTGAGCTTCTTTAACGTTGGATTAAAACTTGACATCAATCGCACAAAGGCATATTTTATATTCATTGTTGACTGTTGTTTGAACATTTTAAACATATGCATAAAAGTGCTTGCAGTTTTAATTTAAAAGATTACTAGTTTTACAATTTATAAAAAAATCAGAAAAAATGCTTCTAAAAATCCATGCACTTCTCGTTTTGAAAACAATAACTTCATTGCTAGCATGCAAACCAGGCGCAAATCTTTAAGAATCTGAATTCAACCTAAAAAGACTCATGTCTACATCAATGCACTCGGGAAAGTTTTACGAAATATTTGCAGTATTTGACGAATAAACTTGAAATTTATTTTCGACATAAAAAGTTGTAAAATCTCATGGAGTTTTTGACAAGCTGTATTCGCTTTTCATTCAAATACACCAAACAGAATAACTTGTAAACTTAAACAAGTTATACCAACACAAAACATGTGCATATTTTATAAAGAATAAGTGAGCTCTTGCAATCGAATGTTAGGATATGCCCCTTTTTTGCAATTTATGACACACGTCTCCGAATATTTCCGGCACTTCATGCAGGTTTTTCTGAATTATAGATTACTGTATTTGGCAAACTACGGAATTATGTTTACACTGGTAAAATATTTTGTTTACTTTGTAGGTCCGCAATAACGATTTTCCCGCAAAGAACGGACGGACTTCATGATTTCCGTATATGGAACAACCAGTTGATTATGTATGCAGGCTATAAGCAAGAAGATGGAAAAGTTATAGGAGATCCTGCAAATTCAGATTTCACACAGGTAAAGTATTGCAATCAAGATATTTTTTTTTAATATAAAATGAAACTATGTGCAGAAATACTCAATTTTTAGATAGTAAACTCTTTAGTGGGGGAATGTAAGATAAAGTAAAATAGTAAAGATTACTTGCCTATTTCAAAATAACCAAATTAGACATTTCTTGTGAGAATTATTGCACATAAAGAAGGAATAATGTATTTTACAATACAACTTGCGTTGAAATATTATTTTAAACTTTGGCAGTTATTTTGTACCTTAAAAAAATAGATAAATAAATAAAAGGGAAAATGTTTCACCTTATAGGGGCAAAGTGATAAAAAAATTAAATATTTTTGTCATGGATTCCTTTCTATTTGACTATTAGTGTTGTCATCTAGATATTATAAACTTGTACTGTTTCATGCTTTTACTGCGAACAAAACTTATTAAATAGTCTTGGATTTAAAAAAAAAACTTTTAATTAACTACTCATTGGTAATTTAAGCAAAATTTACACCCGGAAAAATATCAGCTAATGCCTTACACGTAATTGAATCGTCTTTTAAAAGCATTATATAGTCTGTTTTTTAAAAATCATTTTAAGTCAATTCTATTTGCAAAGATCTTGACTTATAGAAACTCCGAAATTTAATTTAGTTGTCCTGAATACTAAGAGAGTCGAGCTGATGCAAAAATCTTTCTCCTGCATTCCTAAAAGCATTTCAGAAAAAAAAATTAAAAGAAACAGACGCTCGCTTATTGCCCTTTATATCAAATATTTATCTATTTGTTTTCCCTCCCGTGCATTTACACGTAATTTAAACCTTTATGTAAAGACATATACCATTAAAATAAATCAATGGACACGTTTCGGAAATCTTTTGAATGCATTATTCTTGGTGTTATTTAGCATTTCGGGACTCGTTTGCAAATATTCAAGAAAATAGTAGTTGTTTCATCCACTTTTAGATGGTTAAGTATTATATTTATTAAATTTTGTTTTAAACACAAATAATTGCAGTATAATTTTGATGATAAATTCAAGCTACCTTTTATGATATTATACAGTCTTTATATCCATTATATTTCGCAGTTGTGTATTTTTCTTTTATATATTTAGGTATGTTTAGTCTAAAATGAATATTTAATTCTATTTGTTTTACATTTCAGATGAGTACATAATTTGGTCGCTTTAGTGAACTTGCAGACAGTTGATTACTGAATACCTTTTCCTAAATAGTTATTTTGAGTTGTTGTTTTTTCTTTTATTAATTTATGATCAAGATTTTTAGGAAAACAATTAGAATTATTAAGAGAAAGAAACTAATATTTAAACCTATTTATTAAATTCTGAAACCGCCATTTAAACTAATGTTGACTTTGTAGATGGAACTACAAAGTCAAATTATAAAGAGGATCAGTTTTTGCTTTAAAATAAAAAATCGCCTTAAAAATTAAAGCAAAGCACTCATTTGCTTTTTAAACGTTACAGTGAAATCCATACTCAGCTCTTTACTTCACAAAAACAAAAAAGATGACATTGTGCGCACATATTTGCATCATTCAATAAATGTGAAATTACTGTTGGGAAGGTGATTGGAAATCTGTTGAAAGTGCTTTTCCTTTTTTGTAATATTAAATAGATCTAAATCCTAAAATGGATATCTTGCGAGTTTCGGGAGGAAAAAGTGAGGGAAACGATTAAGATTATTTACCTTACATCCCATTATTGACATAGCTCAATGTTACTTTAAATCGCAGAAAAACTTTGAAACATGTTATTTATTGCATCATAGTTTTGTAATACTATC
>JAXGGA010021747.1:0-16079 GCA_038373865.1 Uloborus plumipes | reverse complement strand
TGCACTTTCACAAAAACTTCAGACAAATACATATTTTTGCATTAATAAAATAGCTGAAAAGAAATCCTTCAGTATGCTAAGCTAAATATAGAAATATATATCCATCATCAAGAAACGCATAGACTTCAACACTCAGAAAACACTAAACGCTGATTAAATGACAGCAGGCTTGAAAAAGTACCGAAACTTCATTTACTAGATCCTCTAATGAGCTCAACACCTCACTCGAGTATTATTCCATGCTGAAAATGATGAAGCATTGTTATTATTTGGAAATTTATGCGTGATTGTATATGAGCCAATATTTAGAAAAGTGCCAATTTGAAGTTGGAAATTTCTGAAAAAAAAATTCTTTGCTGAAAAAAACTAATACTGGATTTTAAGTCTAAATTGGATCTAAATGCAAGAAAAGAAAAGGGGGGAGGTCAAGGAAGTTATTTACCCCCTCCTTAGATTACTCACTTTTAAGCCGTTACAGATCTGATGAATGTTACAGATCTGATGTTAATATGAGTTACATATTTGAGTTTATGCTCTCAGTCTTCGTTAACATCTCTAAATATGATATCATTTCCTTGCATTTTTAACATATAATTAAGATATTTATAGTAAAATATATATATTAGGCTAAAAAATCAAATTTCATTATAAAAAAGCATTTCTTGGAAATAAAAATGAGAGATAAGGTTTTTAGATAAGAGAAATTATGAGATTACCAAATCCAAGCTAATAAAACATTTGTTTTGTTTTGAAACAACACACAACTTCAACTTTTTCAACACACAACTCTGCTGCTTGCTTTTTTTTAATTGGTCCAGGAAATTTAATTTCTTGATCAGAAATTCAAATTTAGCATGCTAGTTATTATCTAGTTATTTAGCAAAGTTATGAGAAATTGAAGCACCAAAAAAAAAAAAAAATAAATAAATAAAATAATAATAATTAATTAACTTAATTTATGCAGTGTCACTTTTTCTTATTTTACTAACTTCTATTGTAAGGTCATACAAACCACAAATGAAGCAATTGTACTAAAAACTCATTGCTTTTCATTTTTTAAGAACAAAAATATTCAATATATGGCTAAAACCTATGATTTTTGCTTTTTATACTTCTGAAACGTGTGAGTTAGTTCTATAACATATTCACTGTTTTTCAATGTTACCGCTCTGACTGTTACCGATCTGACAAACTGACAAAGTTTTTTTTTTATTTCCGAGTCGATCGCACTAAACCAAAATCAAACACGTGGTTTTTTCACTTGTAATAAAGGACTATACTTATATATAAAATAATTTTTAAAATAATAAAAACTGCGCATTTTAGAGCGTGTTTCCGATCTGATGACTCAAATGACACACATTTTATAAAATCACTTTAAAAAATCTTACATACAATTTTAGATGGAGAAATGCAAATTTTTAATTACGATTCTATAAAACATCCCACCAGGTACTCAGTATCACGTGGTATAGGTGCAGGAAATGATTTTGGGAGCCTAAACATAGATCGGAAGTTATTGTTACCACTCTGATGGCGGAACTTGGGACACGCTTATTTCGCATCGGCTAGAAAATCAGAAATCGATTAAAACAAAAATGAAGTAAAATATTAACAAAGGGGTAAAAATAGAATCGTTTTTCGTGCAAGTGCGTTTTTTTGGGAAGTTAGAAAGTGCGCATGACCTGTTTGCATGCTAAGTTTTGCTACTGGGGACACGTTACCGATCTGATTTTTGATGTATAAAAACAATATTTTCTGAAGAAAAAAAATTTTTTTTTACTGATGTTAATAGATGAAATGAAAGCAGAACCTTGTCTTCTTTCTGGGGAAAATTATTTTTTTAACTAGTTATTGAAATACTAGTGAAAATTCACTTGGGACTCAAATTGGCACTTTTCTAAATATTAGCTCATATTTTAAAATTGAAATTAGTTTTAGCACGTTGATATGCTGCACAAAATAGCTGTTGTTTCTACAGTATAATACTTTCAGCAGAGGTTCCAGTTTAAAACTAAAAGCACAGTAGTAAACTGTAAAACTAGCTATTTTAGTTTATCACGGTAAAACTAGCAATTTTACTGTTTATTACTGCAAAATTAAACCACAAAATTAGCTGTATTGTACTGCAAAAACAACAGTATAACACTGGCAGCAAAGGTTCCAGTTTAAAACTATAAAGCACAATAATAAACTAACTAGCAATGTTATAGCTTATTACTGTAAAATTACTGTAAAACTACTGTAAAATTATCTGTATTATACTGGAAAAACAACATTATTTTTTAAAGTACATGATTAGTTTATAATTACTTGAATGTTTCATAAAAATATGAACAAAGTTTTTTCTTTTTTTTTTGCAATACATTAATTTCAGTTACACTTTTGCCCAAACAGCAGAGCAATGTACGTAAGTAAATAGCTGAAAAACGTTCCTTTAGTATGCAAAACTAAAAACAAATAGCTATCCATCATCAAGGAACGCAAAGATTTCAACACCAAGAAAATTCTAAATGCTAATTAAATTACTTCGCAGAGACGGAAAAAAATACTAAAACTTCCACCACAAGATTCTTTAATGGGCTCTAAACCTCTTTCGAATATTATTCCATTAGAATATTTGTTAAATACTGTTATCATTTGCAAGATGATGTTGGATTGTATACTTTAAAATTATGAAATTAATTTTAACATGTTCATGTGATTAATGGAAAATTATAGAAGTTTCGGAAAATACACTAATAAAAATGTTGTCGATAAAATCTTTTCAGTTGCACTTTTGTTTCAATTGCAGACCAATTTAGATTTCTCTATCGATAAAATAGTTGAGAAGTAATCTTTAAATAAAGTTCAACTACACATAAATAAAAATCCGCCAGCAAGAAATGCAAAGATTTCAACAACGAAAAAATCCAAAATTTTAAGAATTACTTTACGGAAGCGTGAAAAAGTACTGAAACTTCTCCTATAAGATTATTTAAAAAGCTGAATAATGTGGAATGATACCTCTCTCGAGTATTACTTCACGAGAATAATTATAAAATACTGTTATTGTTTCAAGTTTGATGTGTGATTGTATTATATTCAGCATGTTTATATTATTGATTTAAAATTTCTTAATTGTTTCTGAAAACTGTTGACGAAGTTTTTTTTGATGAAATCATTCCAGTTGCACTTTCACAAAAAGTGCACACAAATATATATTTCTACATTATAAAATATCTAGAGAAAAATCCTTCAGTATGCTAAACTAAAAATAAATATATGGGTGATTCTCCAAAAACCTGGCATTTTCAACTCACAAACTCTATAAAAATAAAAATGCTTAAAAAAATCTAAAAAAAATCATACTTACTCTTTGTTAGGAGCTTATTAAGAGAAAAATAGAGGGAAGTCACTTTAAGTATGCCAGATTACCAGTGCTTTAAAAGTAATGCTAGAGTGGCCTTTTTTTTGTTTTTGCGCCAGGAGAGGGACATTTTTTTTGCGCCAGGAGAGGGACATTTTAATCAAAAAAAGGCTGATATTTCTACCCGGAGTTATATAGAAGGTAAATAATGGTATTTTTCTCTTTTATCCTCTTAACTCAATTACACACTGCAGGCAGAATTATTCTTTTTATTTTATTTAGAACAGAAATATTGGCCAGGAGAGGGACATCGAAAATGTTACATACCTCATTTTGAACTAAGGAATAATAATACGAACAGCAGACACATTCTATAGAAAAAATACTCTATGAGTCCAAAGAAGTGATGAGAATAAACAGTGTTATAGTACTGCAGATTCAAAATTCCTTCTTTTTGCCTTTAATAATTGAACCAATTTGTAGGCCAGGAGAGGGATATGCAATCTGGGGACAAACTTCAAAATGATGTACCTGATTATATAATCATTTAAATAAGGTAAAACAACACTATATTACACTCATAACTATACATAATTCAACACTACAAGTGAAATTTGTGCAATGTTCACGTAAAATTTTAAAATAATTTATTTACGTTTTAGAAACAGGGTGGGACACGCAAAAAAGGTGACTTTTTGGCTATTCAAAAATTTTTGTAGAAAAAAATAAATTAAAAATTGCTTTAATATGAATTGAATAACATCAGAATGAGTATTTCCAACAATTAAAAAAATAAAAAAACTTTCTAGGTCAAATAATTTTTGTGCTGTCCTACGGGGACATCATATTGTTCGGATTTTGGAGAATCACCCATATATATCCATCCATCATCAAGAAACGCAAAAATTGCAACACTCAGATAACCCTAAATGCTGATTATATAACTTTAAAGAGGCAAGAAAAAGTACTGAAACTTCCACTACTAGATTCTTTAATAAGTTCTTCTGTTGAGTTTTACCCCATGCTAAAAGTTATAAAGTTCTGTTTTTTTTTTTGAAAATTGATGTTTGATGGCATGTTTTAAAATTACGAAATAGGTTTTAGCATGTTCATATGATTAATTTGAAATTACCTAAATAATTCATAAAAGTATGATCAAAGATTTTTTTTTCGATACAATCATTTCAGTTGCAATTTCCCCCAACTGCAAATAAATGTGCATGGTAAAATAGTTGAAAAGAAATCCTTTAATATGATAAAATAAAAATAAATATTTAGGGATATCTAATAAATGTTTACTGAACAACTTAAAAGTAATAAATGGATTAATATTAAATGGATGTCTAGATATCCATCATCAGGAAAGACAAAGATTTCAACACCCAAATCCCCTAAATGCTGATTAAATGACTTTGATTAGGCGAGAAAAAGTACTATAACTTCCACTACTAATGTTTTTAATGGGTTAAAAACCTCCCTTAAGTATTATTCCATGATAAAAATTATAAAGTACTGCTATATTATTTAAAAGTTGATATTTGATTGCATCTTTTAAAATTAAGAAATTAATTTTATCACGTCACATAATTAATTTAAACTTACTCAGATGTTAAAAAAAAAAAAAAAGAAACGAGTAAAGTTTATTTCAACAAAATCATTTCAGTTGCACTTTTGCAAAAACTGCAGATAAATGCATATTTCTACCCTAATAATTTAAAATATAGTTTAAGAAAACTAAAAATTCCCTTTTTGTGCTAGTTAATCGAAATATTTCACGATACTCTGATTTCCCATTGATTTTCAAAACTATTGAATATCCGCTAAGTTTACATATGCTTATAATACATCACGTTGTAATACAGTTTAGCCTTCAGTATTAGTCATAGTATTAAAGATATTACTTTTATATTTGCAAAGAACGTGAACTTAATCTTTCATTCAGAGTTGCATACACACAAACAACTGAAACACTTATAACACATCAACAAGTAATATAGTTCAGTCTTTAGTATAAATAATAGAATTAAATATATTACATATATATTTGTGAAGAACGTGAATTTTATCCCTTACTCAGAGTTACATACATACAAACAAACAAACAAACAAACAAACCCACGTGTGAAACTAATAAAAGCGCATTAATAAAATAGCTGAAAAGAAATTATTCAGTATGCTGAAATATAATAAACCAAGAAACCCAAAGATTTCAACACCCAGAAAACCCTGATTAAATGACATGAGTATGCGTGAAAAAGTACCGAAACTTTATTTACTAGACTCTCTAATAGGCTAAAAGCGTCTCTCGAGTACTATTCTACCCTCCGTAGCGCCCCCACGAGCGCTCTTTAATAAAACCCCGCCAGTGGGGCTATCGGGTCACTTTTACGACACCGCCACCGACACTTCGACATCTGTTTCCACGCGACAAACCAAATCTCCGTCTCTCAACAAAAATAAACGGGGCTTGCTTCCTTTTTTTCGAGATGATTTCTCTGCTAAAGTTGCTGTTGACATTTGCTGTATTTGATTTAACGTTTTCGTCTCCTGTATTGCAGGTATTATTGCTTGATTTATTTATATTTTTGGCTTTTACATTGTAAAAAATGACTATTGTTTTTACAGTATAATACAGCTAATTTTATAGTAATAAACTATAAAAATAGCTACTTTTACAGTACTAAACTGTAAAATTGCTAATTTTACAGTAAGAAAAATAAAATCGCTAATTCAACAGGTTATTACCGTTCATTTTACAGTTTTAAACTGGAACCTCTGCATTATACTGTTGTTTTTACAGTATAATTTTACGGCAATAAACTGTAAAATTTTTAACTTTATAGTAAGAAACTATAAAATTGCAAGTTTTAGTTTATTACTGGGCATTTTGCGGTTTCAAATTGGAACCTCGGCTGCCATAATTATACTGTAAAAACAACAGTTCATTTTTTGTAGTGTAGTTGTTTAATTAATGGATTCATTTAGTATCAAAACCAATAAAGTCTGTTTTTTTTTTATTTTACAGTAGCACAAAAAAAACCCCTACAAAATACTAATTTTTTGTACAGACGAAAGTTTGATCGTAGTAAATTGCCACTTTAAATTAATGGGGATAATTTGTTAATTAACTTCATAATAACTTGCTTGAAATTAAATGAACTAATTCATTTTTTATTGACA
The DNA here is from genome assembly GCA_038373865.1 of Uloborus plumipes. Classification (NCBI taxonomy): domain Eukaryota; kingdom Metazoa; phylum Arthropoda; class Arachnida; order Araneae; family Uloboridae; genus Uloborus; species Uloborus plumipes. The sequence continues at coordinate 9,550 of JAXGGA010021747.1, read as the reverse complement.
TCTAGTGGTTTTGATATATTGCCCTAAAGCCAAGGGTAAAATAGTTTTTAAACTTATTTTTTCTGAAATAAAATTAGTTTTCATGAAAAGTGGACTTAACTGGATTTGATTTTAAACGACTCAATTGTGATGTTTTTATACGTAAGACATATTAACATGTTACTTCACATCGTTGTTTCATTTTCATTTATTTGTCTTTATACTTTAATATTCAGATGTTATTACGACCTGCAAATGAATAGAAGAAATTTACTCATTCAAGGAAATATTGAGTCATGTAAATTTAGTTTGTGCCACTTCAATTTTTTTAGTATACTTGTCGATTTAATAGTAGAGGGGCTATGGTCCAAAATAATAGCCGAAAACTGCATTTTGTGATAAAAGCATGAAAGTTGGTGTGTATGTAGACAATGTATTTATAAACATTTTTAGAAGGGGAGCCATTCCGAAATCCCCACCCAAACCCCTCCGGCGGCCATTTTTGGTCAAAAAGTCCGAAATTGCTTTTCTTATTTCTTTTTCAAAAAACACCTTTTTTATCATCTTATTAGAGTTCAATTATGTTAAACAAAGATTAGAAAACCGTCAAACTAGCTTAAAACCGATTAATTTTAATAGTACTCATTAAAAATTCGTTTTTTTCTAAAAAACTGAAATTGATCAAAATCTTCCAAATTGTTTTCAGGGGCCGGTTTAAGGGTGTCCAACTATGTATCTGAAAGCACTATATTAAAGAAAAACAATTTAGTTGCATTAAAATCCCAGCAATCCGAACCCCAAAAATCCGAAACTTTGGAAAACCCGAGCATATTTTTTAAAACTTACTCATAAAAATGTATTGCAAAACTGAAAATAAAAACAGAAATTAAAAATCATAAGCAAAACTAGTACTTTTTCAAAACTTAAAAAACCGTTTGAATTGTTCCTTAAGAATGAACATTTATCTTTGATTAATTAAAATAAAACCAGTTTTCTTTATGGACGAAAAAAGTAATAAAAAAAACGTCAAACATTTTGAAAAAAAATACGCAATGTCATGGAAATTTCACTCACATTCAGCAGGATTATAAGTTACGCTTGCACCTATAAAATAGGGGGGAGGGGGAGGCACGATCATATTTTTATACAACTGCGAAATTCTAAAGAAAAAGCTTTAAAACAAATTTCAAGTTTTTTTCTCATTAAACGATTTGAGGAGTTTGTTCTCTCTAAAAGATGAGAGAAGAAAAAAAAATTGCTGTAATAAAAAGTTTAGTGCTGTGTTAATTAAGCAACTTCTCTACTACTTATCATATTGTGCTGTTATTGAAAAGTAACCCTTTATAACAAAAGAAACAACTGAATTTCAATATAAATCTGAGCAATATACAATGATTATGTGTAATGGCTATATACAAGCTGATTTTTCGTAATTGAACTGGCTAGTAATTTACAGAGATATACAACATTTTCCATTGCAGAATTTACACATTGGTGCACACAGTCCATTTTTGAAGCACCAAGTTTTTGAGAGCAGTTTGTTTTACACTTGCGTGACGTAAATTCGCTTAAGACATTTCACCTCTTTCAAGAATTCATTTGTTAATTTAGTTTCTATGAAAAGCATTTCTGACTTATTTAATCCATCAAAATTAGATTGTGGTGGTTCCTTCAGTGAAAGATATGCTGGATTTACAAATAATGATATACCTGATGTGGTAACTGAGCGACCTTTTTAGAAGATGGTATTTCGGGAAATACAAGGGGAATTTTTGTGCCTTGTTGCTGAAATGGCCATGCTGAAACAATGAAATGCTTGTTATATGGAAAGAGTCCTTGTTTGTTGTACTACAAGAGTTATAATAAAAATTATCGTGCGCGGCCGGTGTAAAAACAAAGATCCTGAAATGTGAGGGAAATGTAGTTTTATATTTATCAATTTGTTTAACTGATGCTTTGCAGAGTCCAGTAGAAATCTTTAGAAGCCTTGAGTAAGAAATGAAAAGTTCCAAAATATGCATTATGTCAACAAGACTTTTTCTTCTAGTCTGTTCGTGTACTTTAATGGCCAAATAAACAGGTATTGGTTGTTCCTTGTTTACTTGATGCTTGATAGTTTGCTTTGTTAATTTGTTTGAAGTATATATATATATATATATATATATATATATGCATATTAAATACAACTGACAAATTGCAAGTAATGGTTGAGAAGGAAGACCATCAATATTGCAAGTACCATATAACAAGTTATTTAAAAGGACGGAAGAAGAGGATCAACAGTTTCTTGCTGACTCTTCAAATCCGCCTTCGACGCTGGCAGTTGACTTTCAAATTCATGTCCTAGTGGAATTCACTATCATGTCACTTGCGAGTGCATCTTCGAAACTGCTAGTACTGGAGACACATATTGATTCACTTACCTTTACAAACTAAAACATATTCAAAGCCTGATTTCTCTGCATGCATATGTCCATGTCCGAAGTGTGATAATATCTTTGCTCTAAGCCCGGTATTGTCAATATCATTAGCAGATTTATTTTCGATTGATAAATTGTGTTGTAGCATAAGTCTTCTATTCCTTCAGAATAATATTTTAGTAGAACGAATATTCTGAAAATCGGATACTTATCTCCTTTGTTAACTCTAAAATTTTGCAAGTAAGAAATTACTCGGTGTAGGGCAATTAATTCAATTCGTGAATAAATATTTTCCTCAGAACAATCATTTGCTGTCCTTCATGAGTGATAAAGTTTTACAAGTAAAGTTTTACGAATGCAAGTACGGTGGTACTTGCATTCTTGAGCTATTATGTCAGCTTGCGCCAACTCAGCAGTGAGCGTACTGTCTGCTTTTACCAACACGCAATTTCGTATTTTCTGTCAACTGATTTCGTCAGAACTAGATGTAACTCCTGTTAATTTTCACCAGGTTTATCAAAAAAGAAACACAAATCTGAAAAGGATGAAGTGCATTTCTTTCTCTTCTGCTGAACTGAAGCCTCTTCAAAATGTTTACTTACGTGGCACTCTTCAAAGTTTTCCTTTCTTTTTCTTTCTTCAGCTCTTCTGACTTTTGTACTGTTATACCTCAAGATACAAGATTTATGCCACTTATCCCTCTTTTCATTAAATTTTTCCGATGCAAATAATTCTTCAAATTTGAATCTACCTACATTTACGAAGTCTGATAATTGCCTAATTTTTGCCTGTTTTGACAGAATTTCGAACATTGTTTCATAACCTCAGTACAAGACTGATACATTTAAAGTTGCTGCAGGGCACAATAGATTTTTTTTTTTGGAGTTGATTTCGACCAGAAAATAAATCTTATCCAGTAAATATCTGTTGTAATAATTTTGGTAAAAACAACATTTCCTGGGGTTGTTTTTACCAAACATAACCCCTGGTTGCCATTTAAACTTTTAAACCATTAAAGCTTTAACCATGCCATTTAAATTTTTAACCATTAAAGTTTACCATTTAAACTTTAACACTTAAACAAAATTAAAATAAATGCATTTAAAACAATACTTTTGAACATGTAAAACCACAAGACTATGAGAAACCGTAACTTATAAAAATATGAGCATCTTTCCTAATCTCGATCCATATAAATAGCATTTACGGGAACATATGAACAATGACACATGTTACCAATGATAAACACACTGGAAAATATTCGTCACCTAATGAACGACCATATTTGAAGAAAAAAAATCAGCAACGGCAACAATAATAAAAATTAGAGGAAAAATAAATTTAAAACTAAAACTTTAAAATTTCTGAAATTGAAACTTTAAATTGTATTTTGGTAGAATCATGCTATCTTGACATTAACTTTTCCCTCAAGTTCTTGTGCTTTTGTACCCTTGGGGAACATTTTCGATGATGTGTGCTTAGTCACAAAAATGAGAGGTATCATGACCGGATAATTGGACGGTTCGGTCAATTAGGATCCGGATAACCGGCACCCTACTTTTTTTAAACATTTATTTAATGTATATTTACATTCTTAAACCATTAATGCATTTATGGGGGGAGGGAATTCACTTCCACGAATTTATTCTTAAAAAATATCGATTTGCCAAAAAAAAAAAAGCATTTTTGGGTTGTTCTTTTTAAAATTAGTCTCTAAGTGGAGCTTTAAACGATAAAAAATACAATAAACGCCTATGTAATGACATAGCCAATGATTTAAGAAGAAAATAATAATAATAATTACAAAAAAGCGCTATTTCTAGTTTTGGACCAAAAATGGCCGCTAAGAGGGGTTTGGGGGGATTTCCGATTGGCTCCCCTTCTAAAAATGTTTTTTTATACATTGTCTACAAACCTACCAAATTTCATGCTTTTATCACAAAATGCAGTTTCTTTTCCCGTAGCCCCCTTACTATAAGGTAGTAGCCTGGTAACTTATGCCTATTTTCATGACTTCTTTGGAGGGTGGTTTTTTATAGGAAAATAAAAATGAATTATCTTGAATATTAAGAGTGTTTTTATTTACATATTGAAAATATAAAAAAAATTATTTGAAAAAATTAATAGTTTATTACTATTATTATTGTCACTCGAAGTTGGAACCTCAAAAAAAAAAAAAAAAATGCACGTGGGTGGCCCGGGTGATTTTGGCTCTTGATGTTATCTGAAATCAAATATTCTTGATTATTCTTAATCTATAGACATGTCATTCTGGTCGGAACTACTGAAGTTAAATTTCAAGGGTAAATAACAAAATGGCGGACTTTGAAAAAAAAAAGTCCTTTTATTTTAGCAAAGAAAGGGTTGTAAAATAAAAAGTTAGGGGTGAAAAAAATTCTCGTTAGTACCGACGAGAACTATAAGTGTGTAGAACAGCCTGTTAAAATTTGAAAGCAATCGGTTCAGTAGAAAAAAGTTAGGACCCGGGCCGACCAGAAAAACAATGTTTTGAGAAAAACGCGTTTAAAGTTCAACAACAAATTTTCATAAGTAAACTTATACTTACGTCAATCGTCTATGCCTGGAGCGGCATTTATATTTAAAATAAATATATATTATATATACATAAATATGTATACATAAATATATATAATAGAATGGGAGTCAACCAAGGTATAAAAAATGCGCGCAAACAATAGAAGGGTCCAAGCGGTTGCAACTGCCGGTCGACCTTAAAGGTTGGACTCCGAGGCGCTCTAGGAAACTCGTTATAACTCCCGAAATATTTCAAATTTCTGCCTGAAATTTTCAGTTTATTCTCAAGACATTGTACTTTCAAATTAAGCAAAAAAAAATTTTTTCCGATTTTTTGAACCCAAGTTACAAACTACCTTAATTCTTGGCACTTTTCAAGATTTCCTCATTTAGCATTTTAGAATGAATTATTAGATTTATATAATTCGCTTAGTTCATTTATTCATTGTGTGTATTCATTTCATTAGAATATTATATATATTTTTTAATCTTCAATTATTAAACAAGTACCAGAAGACCGAGCCCGCTCGGTTAAAAAAAAAAAAAAAAAAGAGGTTTATAAACTGGTGTTTTTTTTTCTAAAATTCGAAGTACTTATTTAGATAAACTTAAAAAGCATTTTTAAGCCTTTGGTTGCAATTATGCTTTTAAAACAGCCGTAATTTGTTTAAAAAAACACAACCTTATTTAATCCATGCTCACCGTAAAATCACACCCAATTTCATTTCATTTGGCGCCTAAAGCGCGGGAGGGGTTGATGAGAATGGATGCAGAGTCCATGTTCTCCAGTACGCATTTGGTTCCAGTTGGTTTTGACTTTCACTTTACTTCACACTCCAAGGTTCCTCCCGTACATACCACAACTCGTGGTTTAACCGGGATGGGACCCTGAAGAGCGCTTTGTTCTTTTTGAACCAGGCCCAAGGGCCGAGCAAACCCTTGGCCCAGCATCCCCCTGAGGTATCGTTTCACTTGGAGGATTTTATGACCACGAACATTTTTAACGTCCCCCAGCCACCATTAATGAAGACGGTGGATCTTTGATCGGCTCGGATCCCTCTATATGATCGGCCCTGGACCCTCCGGTTACGAGTCCAACGACTTACCGATCGGACTACCGCCGCTCACACCCAATTCTAACTTTATTTTGATCGATCTCTTTTAAATTTCAAAAACAATAGTAATTCTAACGTGATGCCAAAACTCGTTAGCCAATTACCAAAAAAATTTAAATTTAGCTGGTGTGATTAAATATGAAATCCATTGTTATAATAAAACGGTGTGATTAAATATGAAATCCATTGTTATAATAAAACGTGGTTGCTATGAAACAGTAACAATAAGAGTAATCATAAAGAAAATGGCGAAAGAAAGCTCGTCAAACTTTTAATGAAGGCACAAAAAACGGGGGGTTAAGTGAAAACTCGCGTTCTTACAGAAAAAACGCCGATGTAGATGAACTCAAAAACCAAAATTTTATTTAAATACAAAATTTTATCAAAATCGTTAGAGCTGTTTTCGAGATCCGAAATATATATATATACAAGAATTGCTCGTCTAAAGATATTAGATAGATGTCATTTTGTTTCGAAACGTAATATTTTAAGAAAATTGAGTTTCGTATTTATTAATTTTTTACCTGAAATATCTTACTAAACACTCTTGAGGAGGAAAAAAAGTATTGTAAAACTAACTATAACACTTTTATACTCAACTTTGGAATCGCACTTGAAAAGTAAAAAGTAATCTGATTTTTATATAATGTAAGTTACCATAAAATTCAATAGATGTCGGTGGACAATCACCAATTCTTTTATTCCATGGCTTTTGAATAAATGAAACAGCCTGTATAAGACACTTATCTACACTTCGCAGCAGTTTAACTTGGCAGTGACGTCACTACGGGCGGAGCCAATAAGAGCTCACAAGCAGTCAGCGGTCTCCTCTAATTCGCCAAGCAGGCTGTGACGTTTTATCTAGCTCGTTTTTCATAGGCTAACGTCACGCTGTTGGCTCCGCCCGTAGTGACGTCACTGCCAAGTTAAACTGCTGCGAAGTAGCAGTTTAACTTGGCAGTGACGCTGCCAGTGACGCCTTGGCAGTGACTTTTATAGTGAAGCCTTGCTTTAACATTTCAAAAACAATAACAATTTAACGTTGCCAAATACCATAAAATTTAAAATTGCGCTGATGTGATTAAATATGAAATCCATTGTTATACTAAACGTGGTTGCTATGAGACAGTAACAATAACAGTAATCATAAAGAAACTGGCGAAGAAAAGCGTCTCAAACTTATTTAATGAAAGCACAAAAAACGGGGTTTTTTGCGAAAACTCGCGTTTTTACAGAAAAAACGCCGACGTAGCTGAAGTCAGAAACCGAAACTCTATCTAAATACAAAATTTTATCGAAATCGTTAGAGCCGTTTTCGAGATCCGAAAAATAAATATATACTCGTATACAAGAATTGCTCGTTTAAAGATATTAGAGTACCTGGGGACCGAGCCCACTCGGTTAAAAAAAAAAAAAAAAGGTTTGTAAACTCGTGTTTTTTTCTAAAATGCGAAGTACGTATTTAGATAAACTTGAAAAGCATTTTTTGCCTTTGGTTGCAATTACGCATTTAAAACAGCCGTAATTTGTTTTAAAAAACACAACCTTATTTAATCCATGCTCACCGTAAAATCACACCCAATTTCATTTCATTTGGCGCCGAAAGCGCGGGAGGGGTTGATGAGAATGGATGCAGAATCCCTGTTCTCCAGTACGCATTTGGTTACAGTTGGTTTTGACTTTCACTTCACTTCACACTCCAAGGTTCCCCCCCGTACATACCACAACTCGTGGTTTAACCGGGATGGGGCCCCGAAGAGCGCTCTGTTCATTTTTTAACCAGGCCCAAGGGCCGAGCAAACCCTTAGCCCAGCATCCCACAGAGGTATCGTTTCACTTGGAGGATTTTATGACCACGAACATTTTTAACGTCCCCTAGCCACCATTAATGAAGACGGTGGATCTTTGATCGGCTCGGCTCCCTCTGTATGATCGGCCCGGGACCCTCCAGTTACAAGTCCGACGACTTACCGATCGGACTACCGCGGCCCACACCCAATTCTAACTTTATTTTGATTGATCTCTTTTAAATTCCAAAAACAATAATAATTATCTAATTATCACTTGTTGCCACAACTCGTTTGCCAAATACCATAAAAATTTAAATTTACGTTGATGTGATTAAGGCAGGGATTCAAGTGAAACAGGCCATCGCAAATTACAATCGCTACTGGAAATGAATTACATTAGAACATTTCTTGATAAAAACATCGTGACGTTTGCCTATGAAAAACGAGCTAGATAAAACGTCACAGCCTACTTGGCGAATAAGAGGAGATTGCTGAGTGCTTGTGAGCTCTTATTGGCTCCACCCGTAGTGACGTCATGCCAAGTTAAGTTGATGATAATGTAATTCACTTCCAGTAGCGATTGGAATTCGAAGCGATCGCAGTGCTGTTTCACTTGAATCCCTGCCTAAATATGAAATCTATTGTTATAATGAAACTTTTGAATAAGTGAAACAGCCTGTATAAAAGACTATATCTAGTGAAGCCTTGCTTCAACATTTCAAAAACAATAACCATTATAGCGTTGCCAAATACCATAAAATTTAAACTCGCGCTGATGTGATTAAATATGAAATACATGTTGTAGCTAGGAAACAGTAACAAAGAAAGTAATCATAAAGAAAATGGGGAAATAAAAGCTTCTCAAACTTTCAATGAAGGCACAAAAAAAACGGGTTTTTTTGTGAAAACTCGCGTTTTTACAGAAAAAACGCCGACGTAGATGAACTCAAAAACCAAAACTCTATCTGAATACCAAATCTTATCAAAATCGTTTAGAGCCGTTTTCGAGATCCGAAAAATAAATAAATAAATAAATAAATATATATATATACAAGAATTGCTCGTTTAAAGGTATTAGATAATGAGTGTGTGTTACAATTACAACAATGCAATATAATTGAAAAATATTAAATTTATATTTGACAATCAGTATTCAATCATAAATTAAATCAATTAATAATAGTATTTGAAATCAATTAATAAGTCTATATTTTCCAGGAAAACTATTCTTTTTTATTACCATATTTCGTGTCCTAAGCTGAATATCTAAATAAATCAAACTTTATTTGAAGAGAAATTTTGTTTATAGTATGCATTTCAAAATAAAGTAATGCAAATATGAAGGTAATATTCACATGAAAGGAATGCAAACATATTAGGAAAGCTATAAAGAAACAATTTAAGTAAAATAAATAAATCTAATAATTCATTATGCAATGTGAAATGATAAAATCTTTTAATAATTGAAAAGTGGCCAGAATTAAATCCACTAGTATAGACTTAAAAAAAAAAAAGTGGAAAAAACCCCCTATAAGGTCCAGTGCTGTACTCTGCCAAAAAATGAATTGCTTTTTTTTACAGTATAATGCTGGCAGCCGAGGTTCCAATTTAAAACTGTAAACTGCACAGTAATATGCTGATAAGCTAGCAATTTTACAGTTTCTTACTGTAAAGTAAGAAATTTTAACAGTTTATTGCCGTAAAATTTAGC
>JAXGGA010021746.1:0-16089 GCA_038373865.1 Uloborus plumipes | reverse complement strand
ATTTGGGACCATATTGTGTACCTGCAGTAGAAATTTGAAAGCATTTCGTTGAATAGTTTTCTTTTTATTCATTTATTTGCATTTTGTCTAAACTTTTGCATCGCAGTGTATTGTAAAAGAAAAATAAGTGTTTTAATATTGTTATACAGGGTGTCCACTCCAATCGTGGACCAATAGCTAATTTCTAAACCATTAGAGATAAGCATATAGTTTATTTAGGAAAAAATCTCCAAATTTCGAAAGGAATTTTGGGTCTATTCAATGTTTTTCAAAAAATCAAATTTTGAAAGAGTTACGAAATTTAAATTTTTATACAGCCCCCCAGTCCTATCAATCATATTTAGTAAAGCATTCTTGACACTGTAACGTTTAAAACTAAAAAAAAATCACTCTTCTACCACAAAAATTGACCGAGTTATGACGTTTTGAAAAATCAAGATTTTGCATTATTTCATGACGTCATCGAGCGATCGCTTAAGGGACCGTATGCGAAATCCTTCAAAATCTTGATTTTTCAAAACGTCATAACTCGGTCAATTTTTGTGGTAGAAGAGTGATTTTTTTTTAGTTTTAAACGTTACAGTGTCAAGAATGTTTTACTAAATATGATTGATAGGACTGGGGGGCTGTATAAAAATTTAAATTTCGTAACTCTTTCAAAATTTGATTTTTTGAAAAACATTGAATAGACCCAAAATTCCTTTCGTAATTTTGAGATTTTTTCCTAAATAAACTATATGCTTATCTCTAACGGTTTAGAAATTAGCTATTGGTCCACGATTGGAGTGGACACCCTGTATACTTTGTGTATTTCCTGAAAATAATTTGAATCAGCTATCATGACCATTACTAGTCTGAGTACGACCATAGGTAAGCGAGTGGGACCATAACTGGTTAAACCAGTGTATTCCAATTCATTTAAACACATATACATACATTAAAATTGAAAGTTAATTCAAGTATCATAGCTGTAAAAGTAAGATTTTTAAGCTCTAACACTGATAGAATTTGTTTTTCCATGAACTGAAATTGCAACATTTTTTTCCAAATTAAAAAAAAAAAAAAAAAAAAAAAACTTGTAAGCATGGCCATATCTAGTCATTTATTCGCCTTATGCGTTCCTTAATTTGATAGAGGTTTTCAGAAAGTCATGGTGCAGATTGTTGAAATTTTTAGGGGTATTTTTATGCATAAATGTTCTTTTTCTGTTTGAGTATAGTCCTGTAATATGTGAGGAGTCGTGACACTTTTGATGTAATGAATATTTTCACTGTCTGAAAATGGCAAAAATTATGAGATCTGGCTTGCTTAGCGTTAGTGATGTATAGAAAGTTGGTCATCTGTGCAAAATACTGTTATTATTATTACATTGATCGCTTTTGGAAATGGGCTGTTCATATAGAAATTTTTCTTTCGATCCAGGTAGTACGACAGTTGAACCACAGATTTCTTTTCCATTGAAAAGAGAAGGTATAAACTGTCGTACCAGACGTATGAAACCTTGAAAAAAATCCCCAGCTTCAAAAGGTTCGAGTGAAAATCTCAACCCCGTCCTCTAAAGAAAAAAGACTTATGGTACGTGTGTACCGCCCGGCTCCAAAGCGTTAAGGCTGGTATAGCATTTAAAATATAAAACCTAAGCATCAAATCGAATGAGATAATTTTGAAATGTAAGTTTGTATTAATTGAATTTAATATTATTTTACTTCGCCAAGTATTCGTTTACTAACTGTTGTTTCTTTCATTTTATCTGTGTAAGCATTATTGGGCAAACATATAATTGCGGGCCCACCCACCAAATTAAGGCACGAGCCGCCACTGGTTTAAAAGTAGTTTCGATGGTGTTCAAAGAAAAAAATTATTTTTTACTTTTTAGAGCAATTTCCAACTGAAGTCGGTTCTATTTTTTTCCAAAATTATTTTATTAAATAAATAGAATCTAAAAAATATCATTTTTTTCCTATACAGTTTTATTCAAAAATTCAAAAAAATATGATCCCATTGAGATCCCAATCTAAAAATTTGTACAAACATAGATAAAATACACAAGAATTTGAGAATTTTTTGAAAAAAATTCATTATATGTTTTTTGAGAAATTTAAATTTCATTTTTTGAAATAGAAAATTTTTGTCAAATTAGTCATGTTGCATATCAGATTAAGCGGCAACTAACGTACTTTAAAATGCCATTTACCAAATCGTTCTATCTATACTTGGTGCCGAGTTATGGTCTCTTTTATGTTCCCTTATCCATGGAAAAACGAGGGTTTTTCCAAAGTTCAAAGTCTCATAAATGAAAAAATAATAGAGATAAAAATCCAAAGATTGAGACTTTTAATTACCTCAAGGGGTACAATTGATGAGCCAAATTTGAAAGAACTACAAAAATGTAAGGTAAAAAACGTTGGATCACTTGACATGGTACCCATGACCATGACCCATACTCGAATACTTTCAAATAGCTTTTAGTCAAAATATTGCGCATGCATTTAATTAAATTGTAAATCTATATATATAAAGATGACGGTGTATGTTTGTTCGTTTGTTTGTAACCGCTGGCCAGAAGCCCCCACAGCACCCACAGACCTGAAACTTGGCTCAAAAATTCGAACGTATCCCAGTAAAATGCACCTCAAAAGCCAAATTTTAAATTTCGAATTAGTTATTTTTAAATTGATTAATTAGTCTCATTTTTGGTGTATCCGCCATAATTGAGGGGGGGGGGGAACCTTCCCCCACCCCATAACATTATATATCACTGGAAAGCAGTGGCGGCTCGTGAGTCTCAAACTTGGGGGTGCTGCAATTTTTTATGTAACAAAAATTGTATGGGTACGTCAATATGTAAAAAAAAAAAAAGTTTTTAAAGCACCAATATTGAAATAATAATCATTAAACATATAATTTATATTTCCTTAATTCAAACAAGTGGGAAAACAATAAATAAACATTTTAAAATTATTTAAAAACAAAGTACATTTTCCTTTTTTTTAAATTTTTTTGCAAATTCCTTTTTAACTTTTTATTTTGGATCAAACCTTTTTCTGCACTGAGCATAGCTAAGGCTAACCTATCATCTGACATGTTTCGAGTGAATTTCTTTGCAAAATTTTCTCTGGTAAGAGAACTTTCTATTCGTCGAAGCGTAAGCAATGTTAAAATCCGAAACAGGACGACTTTTTTCTTAATAGCATTTTTTTTGGTCAAAGATAACAGCGAAAACGAAATACCCGGCAAATGCTCAACACTCATCATTTCATACACTACTAAAGTTGAAAAATATTTAGTTTGAAACAGAAAAAAAAAAGCAGCGAAAAGAAAATAATCAGCATGCGTATACGAATAATCAGTCACTAAAGCATCTCAGGGATCTGCACCGATTGCAGCCCACAGTGCGGTTGAAAAATCCTACCCCCCTCTTGACCACATGTCACGCTGAGCATGCGTAGAAAGCTTTTTAGCGTGCTCAAAGGAGCTGGCCGCCGTGCAGCGCTTTACGGAAAGAATGAAAATTTTTTTTCGCACTTGAGTTGAGGCCATAAGATTGACTTGACTGATAATTTAATGGCGTGCGTGTGTGCGTGTAACGAAATCTCCTTTGATGACCAACTGTGGATTTTGTATTAATTATATTCACTCAGGATCAGAGTAAAATAAAAATGTGAATGAAATAATAACTTAAAAGCGTATTTTTTGGAAAACTACTGGGGGTGCTGCAGCGCCGCAGCGCCTATGGACGAGCCGCCACTGCTGGAAAGGGTTTTTTTTCTGAAAAAGAAAAGTTTTAGCACGCTTCTGTCCGTTAGTTACGACAGGAGATATTAATTAATCAAATTTAGCCGATTTTCAAGGCATAACTCTGTACGCAGAACCAAGGCTACACTAGATAGCGTTTTATACAGGCTTCTTCATTTGATCAAAATCCTTGGGATAAAAACGGAGGTCCTTTTCCAGCGACATCTATCGAATTTTATGGTAACTAACATTTCTACAAATCAAATAATAAAAGACAAAATTAAAAGTTAATTTGTTGGCGATCATTTTACAATTTGTCATTCAATTCTATTTAGTATATTTTAACGTTATTTAATAGCTCGATCATTTTACAATTTGTCATTCAATTCTATTTTAGTATATTTTAACGTTATTTAATAGCTTTAGGGTATGAGTCGAACTTTGGGGCCCCATGGAATCACGGAGTCCAACGCGGCTGCTTAGTCCGCATACCTTTATACCTGCCACTGATCTTCTTTTTAAAACTGTCAATTTTTAAGTCGTCATTGGCAGCACTGCTTTTGTGCATCAGTTTTTCAAGATGCAAATATATTTTTCTAAAACAAACTAAGGAGAATAAATTCTCACTCTTTGAAAGAAAGTTAAAATAAAAATAATAATAATTGTAACCACACCACTGGTTAATATAAAATATTTTATTCAATAAAACATAAAAAAAAAAAAAATTAAACCCCATCTGCACATAAACTTATTGAGGACATATCTTGACAAAGCTTGGAATCACTCATTTCATCAGCAAGAGAGTCCAATATATCCAAAAGAAGATCTCTACTCAGCAAACGGAAGCGAGGAAGACGGGCAACCTAAAATGCAAATTGAGAATACATTTCAGAAAAATAAAATGTGCACTTCTGTTAAAAAAAAATGCAAAAATAGTGTACATACATTATTTTACAGTTGATTTTTTTTTCGTTAAAAAAAGGAGTTTTCAATCAACAGCAAAATTCTCAAGTTCAGAATAGTTCAGGCACACTTAATGAAGGTAGTAAAGCTCCTCATATACATCAATATCCAAAATTATTTAATGAACATGGGATTACTGCTACAAAGTTTCACAGCTTAGATATTAATTGGATATAAAAATGTATTCTGCATTTAAAGAATAAGTATTCTGCATTTAAAGAATAATTTGGAAGATTAAATTATTTTCAATAGTTAGGGCTAACATAACCTGAAAGCATCGTTCAGGTTACACAAATTCTAATCAAAGCATTACCACTAAGCCAGGTAAAGTTTGTCCCAACTATAGATATTGCTTTTTGCCTTTATTATTAATGTAATTGGTTTTGAACGATGATTAAAGCTCTTCATTTGATCTTTTGCTTGTACAAAAGAAATTTTCATCTAGGGCCAAGGCCTTTCTCAGTTTGGTTCGCCAGACCCACTCCCCCCATAAAACGTACTAATCTTGCTCTACTTCGGTTCCTAACTACCCCCTCCTCCCCCGGGTCATGTAGTTCCCGACTAGGTTCATGTAGCCTCTCGGCAGCCCCATATTCACATGCCTGGTTTCCTCAGACAGCTAAGCCCTAAATATTTGCAACTAATTTTGCGTAATACAGAGACAAGAGTCCAGCCCAATGGAGTAAAATATAAAAGAGACAGAACACCAAAAGAAATTGAAAATTTTCTTGAAATAAACAATGAAAGTAAAGAAAAATGTTTGCCATTTACCTTACCATACAGATTAGTTCTTTTCTTCATAAATTGAATGAAAGCTTCCACCACCAGATCCAGCAGGTTCAATGAGATCTCCGCAGCTACACGCATCTTTTCCTTGAGCACAAGTCCTCATTCCATGGCTGAACTCAAGGAAAGGATGTTTATAGCTGTGGAGGAGATTCCATTGAACGCAATGGATCGGTTGGTGGAAGCTTTTACTCGAGTGCTGATCGTGATGACGACCATATGTATGGTGTCTTACTCAAAACCAAGTAATATCATGTATGGTGTGGTAAATGGCATACATTTTGCATTGTTTTCAATGTATGTTTCAATAAAATTTTCAATTTGTTTCGAAGTTCTGCATCTTTTACTTCCTACTAGCTGCGTCGCCCAGCTTTTGCACAGGATCTACCTTGAGAATAAAAGTTTTATCAAGTGACACAAATGCCTAAAAATCCCGATCAGATAAAAGTCGATATTTTTTCCGGCACGCAGTACAAATATTAATCACTTGCCAAAAGCTTTAAATCCCCCTCCTTTAGGAAAAGCAAGAAATTTATTTGTTTATGATCAAGAAAAAAATGGCTACATCTTTTAATCATCAATAATTTATTTCACGCTATTTAATTTATTTCACGCTCGTGCAGACGATAATCATAAATCCAATTTAAAATGGTTATTTCCAAATTTTCAAATGCCCATATCTTTCTTCAGAGTGGAGATACCCGTATCTCTTTTGTGGGTGAAGTTAGCACATAGGGGCTTTCAAAATCTTCGGAAAGAAATCCTCCTAAATGGCATTTTTTGCGAACTACTAGCAATGAGAGCAAAATTGAGAAGATTCGATAAGTATTTCGGGGAGAAATAGCTATTTTACACCATTTTTGAGTGGTTAAATTAAAATTAAAAGTGATTGGTACTTTTTTGGCATTCAAAAACCCCCTACGAGCCTTCCTGGGTGCACCTCCTGCCAAATTTGGTTTAGATCCGATGTAAACTGTGGATTTCTACAGGGAACATACAGACACACACATATAGTCCTCTGTTTTATTTATATGAATTTTTCATTGCACCAGACCCAATACATTTAAATCAAAATTATGCTATCAGTAAAAATATTAAACAAGTTACTGGCTTTTTGCTACTTTTATGTTTCATGATATGATGTCAAAAACTTGCCAACATTTATAAAATCAAAGTTTATCTATATACATAAAAGACAACTTTTGAAAACGTATGTCCGGGGTAATCTTCCAAACTACTGGACCGATTTTAACCATTTTTGCACCGTTAGATAGCTACAGTAACAGAGAGCAGGATAAGCTATAATTTATTTCTAAAAAGCTTAGTTTAAAAAAGTTATTATGGAAAATAGTAAATTTCATTTAATTTCCCCATTAAATAATTAAATTTTCAGTGCATTGTTGCAAAAATTTGGTTGCCATGCAACAACAATATTAATAGTAATCATGGTGAAAATTTTGAACCTAGGCTTCGCTGGAGTAAGTATGAAATTTATTGCTTTCTTAGGATTTTTATATTCATTTATGCCAATAATCGCTAACGTGGTAAATAAAAAGGGAATTGATTTTGGCAATAGTTAGAGAATAGAAAGTGTTTATAGTCAAAAAAATTTCTAAATTAGGTACATAAGATGTTTTCACCTCACCAATGTTGTCACGAGGATAGAAACTAATAATGGGACTTATTTAACGAGCAATATTTGGAAATGGTTAATTTCAGTGAGATTGATACTGTAAATATATATTTATTTTAATATACCAAGCTTATAACATTTCCTATTTACTCAAACATTATTTGTAGCTTGCTATTTTTTTTTAGCTTGCATTATTTTATTTTTATAGTTTATCCATAACATAGCCATTGTTTACAGAAGTAGCTATTATGTTTATAGATATGTACTTTAGTGTTGGGAAATTTATGAATGAGTTTCAATAAACCACCCTACACCCACAGAAACCCGGGCAGGGCCGGGTACCCAGCTAGTTTATTAAATAAACCAATAATTGTTAATATAACTACAAAAGTATATCTACAAGCTCTATTCAACTGACAAACTAAACAATACTCACCTTAGAAAAATGGTGAACTATCATGTTTAAAGCATGCTTTTTCATATCAAATGCTTGTATCTTGTCAGCTGCTTCTAATATCTGAAAATAAAAACATTCATTGTAAATTTGTTTAATTTGAACTCTGAACAAAACTCCCTGAGTTTCTAAAAAATGAAACAATAATAAAAAAGTTGACCCTTTTAAAAACATGAACGTGGATAAATGTGTTGAAAATATGTAATAACATGAGCTGGAGTATTTTATTTCAAAATGAAATTTTGAATATTTTCAAATATTATTTCATCTATGATTTAAAACACAATCAAATATAAATAGAACATAAAAACTACTAAAATACAATAGATAGTAATAATAAATCTTACACTAATTGGTAAATGTAGTTTACATATTATTTGAAAGAAGGTAAAAGATAAGGAGTTTTCTTTTTTAGAACATCACAAAAATATACTTTTCATTTTACAGAAATAAATAAGATTACAAATAACATCAAGTTCATGGAATTTATACATTTAAACAATTTACACTTTCAAACACAATTATGAATTTCATTTTCAAAAAAATATAGCTGAATGATTGTAAATATTTTAACTACAGGAGCATAATGCTTTTTGACTGCATCAGTCCACATTTTATTATTTATTTTTCCTGTTTCACATTAGATTGAAAGCATGATATAAAATATAAGACCTTATGCATAAAACTTAATTAAATACATTAAGACATCGACTTATATGATTATAAAATGTTGTACATTTTTGCTCCTTTTGCCAATGAATCATTTTGCAAAACTTCAAAAGCAGTTAAAAACAATTAACCCTACACTGCATGATTTTTTTCTTCTTTGAAAGACATATAAATGATTTTTAATGTTATAAGAAAACATTGAAACATATTTTAAAAAAATAATAATTTTGAGGATATATGGTTATATTTACTTTAAAGATACCTAATACTTGCTATTTATACTTGAGTTGCCTTATGCATGGTCATAAAGAAAAATATTCCATGTAGCCAATTGGCAACGCCATGCAGTGTAAGGTTAATGACAGCACTACTAAAACATTTTATAGCAACTTAGATTCAAAAACTTTACCTGTATAACATTCTCAGATGTTACATTCATTTCCAAATTTTGCTTGCAAAATGCCTAAAAATAGCAAAAACAATTCTTTGTTATTATAATTGTCTGCAAACATGCATTTTGTATTTCAAAATTGAATATAGTGAATTTCTTACCTGCAATCTGTTATTTGAGAAGCCGTAAAAGTATGGAGCAGAAAATAAGTATCTAGTTTAATTAAGGAAAAATATAAGCAATAGTTGTGAAAGAAAAGTTCTTTTTCTTTCTTTCAGTTTTTTTTTTTAGATCCTACAAAATAAACTTTAACAACTTATCAAGGATACAAGGAATCTTCAGGTGGCATATTCACTTCGGCATAATAGATATACCTTAACAATGTATTGAAAGACTGTAAAGATGGTATAGTTTCTCCAATTGTTATCTGTCAAAATATTTATCAAATGTTACATATGCTAACAAATAAATGAAAATAATAACAATAATAATAATACTAGAACTAAAGATTTTGAACAAAATGCTTCAATAAACTTGAGTAAGCAATAATTTACAATGAATTAAAATTGAAAGAGCATTTTTCTTACAAAAGCGTACATACAAAAATATGCATACACAGTAAATTTTATATTTCAGTTTTTTTTCAGTGATACATCAAAATCAAATAAGCATGGCAGACCTTTTTACAGATGCTAGTTACTTGAGCTAACAGTAAGTTAAAATCTTAAGCTAGGTTTAATATACAAATAACTCAAATAGCTAACTAGAAACACATGGAAATTTTAAGTAAAGCACAAAAATAATTTCAAGCAACTATGAATAAAACAAAAAGAGGAAGAAATTTTATAGTTCCTACATTAAATTCAGTTATTTGTTTTTTACTGAAAGTTTTCTGTAATTTTATTTTTTTTCTTCAATATTCTGAGTTTTCAAATGCATTTCATTTCCTATTGCAAAACTCTTTCTATATACAGCAAAAATGACTCCTGAATTATATTTTGAAATGCTGAATACAAATCTATATGACCTATACAAAATCTATTAGAACAAACATCAAAGATGAGGTAAATACAAAAATTATAAACATATTTCCTTTTCAAAACTGTTAACATGGAATGTAGCTTATGCAAAACGTTTAATATTTTTCCTCTAAATTTGCAAATGATAATGCATATCGTTAGTTTACAAACTGATATGGAATTTACCGAGGCTCCATCCAATTGAAAATAATGACTTCTTTTACAAATTGAAAGGATATTTCGCCTAGTTAAGATAGTCAAAACTACATGGTGTTTATTGATCAGTAACATTTTTAATGAAAAAAATGATTCTTTTTTTTTATTTTTGTAAAATGAAATATAAAATACATGCTTTGGTGCATTATGTTGAAGACAGGGTATCTGCTCAACCTGGACTTTTCCATTCCATGACTTTCCCTGACTTTCCACGACTTTTGCGAACTATTTTCCATGACTTACTATTTTAACTATTTCATTTGACACTGACATCAAAATAGAGCATAAATATCAATATAGAGTGTAAGACAGTGTACCTTTGCTTTTAAAAAATATTCTTGTTCTCTGCAATGCGAATTAAAAAAATAATTTAACAAAATATATTTGAAAGATCACGTGCAACAATTTTTTGATTAAAAAAATGAGTACCTACCAGGGGTGCCCATCCCCCCCAAGCTCAATGGCGCAAATTCCCCCCCAAAAATTTTGCCAACCCTCTTTTACTTATTTATTTTTATTTTTAGCGCTCTCTATTTATTTATTTTTTTAATATTATTTATTTATTTATTTATTTTTTTAATATTATTTATTTATTTATTTATTTTTTATTACAATTATTATTATTTAATTAAAAAAATTCTGCGCTACGCCACTGAAAGTTATCATTTTATTATGACTTAAAAATAGACACTGAAGGTATAAACTGAATGCAATACTTCTAATTACATGATTTTTACGCACTATTTGTTTAAATAAGGCTGGGTGAAATAAACAGAATCTGAAGGGATAAGATTAGTTAAAAATATTTACAATAAACAGCAATAAATTAACTAAATAAACTTGCTTGTGCTATGCGAATGAAAATAACTATTATAGTACAAACAAACATTTTCGTAGATTAATGAGTGTCATATAAATAAAACAATCATTTCAACTCGATCTTTGATAGTAAAATCAAACATTGAAAGGCAATTCAAATGTTTAAAAATATGACGCATAAAAAGGTAGATAAATACCATTGTAATATTTATATGTGTTAACCAGTCAAAAGCGTGAAGTCGTAAATTTCCACGAAAATTTTCTCATTTGGGAGTTTATAATGAGGCATAAATTAATAAAATCAGATAATAAATTCGGGTGGGATAAATATAATAAAAATAGCTATGAAAATGATTAGTAATTCCCAATAGCAACAAGAAATTAAATCAATGATATAACTTACACTTAGCAAATGAAAATAATGCCTCTTTGCCTGGGCCGTCATTTCAAACTTTTCCAGCGGGGGCAATGGGTATGTATTCAATGTAAAATTTGCCAAAAAATAGTAAAAACCCCGCCCACTTGCAGGTAAACACATTGGTTTCCCAAAGCCGGGGAGGGGGTGTTGACCCTCTGACCCCCTAAATGACGGGCCTACCCTCCACTTCGTAAGAGTCCAGGTGCCTCTCAAATGGTAATAGCCATCAAGAAATAATTGTGCAACATGAAAGAATCTTAGTCCCGTTAGAAACAAACAAATTAACTTCTCAGGCAGACACTAAAAAATTCATTTTCTCCCTTTTAACTTTTAGCCCAATATTCATGTGCCATAGATATCATGGAACCAATGAATTCCCTATTTCAACGCATGCATAAAAATAGTTCAAGATTTTTAAGATGCAAGCCATGCCCATATATAGCCACTTAAAACTATGAACCGTCATTAATACTATTTAATAAACCAGGTGTTTGGTGGTTATATATATATATATACATATAAAGTGTACCTTTTTGAAATCAAATAATTAACAAAGTAAGATAGTTCTAAAATACTGTTACAAGGAATGTTTAATATAAATCTTACCTTGAAGTTGATGGTGCATTTTGTATATTTGTCATTGTCACCGTTGAAACAATGGAGCCTGCACCCGTGTTACTAGCCGCTTTATCCCAAGTACTACTGCCTTTCTTAACAGCTACAACTTTGTACTTGATATTAATATTATTTCTAAATTTATATGCATGTTTTTTGCAACAATGTTCAGTCCATTTGTCTTGTCTGTGCACAGTGTTGCAAAGTACTTCTAAACATTTATATTTGAACGAAGTTTTGAGAGCTCTAGGCATCTTCGAAGGATTTCTTTTAAAATTTCACAAAACTTGAACCGCCATTTACTATGAACGCGACAAACTGCTACAAAGTAGTCAATAACAGCGCATCTCACATTAATATGGCAACATTACGGTAGGCAGAAACTGTGACACTCGCATTGAGAAATCTTTATCATCTAGTGTTAAGATTAAACTGAACTGAAGTGTAAAAATAATAATAAAGTAATAAAAATAATAATATCAAACGTTGGAATACCCGTAGCTAATGACTTCCGAGCAGAAAAAAACTGCATAATTTTGTAGTTGTAAAAGGTATATACACATGTCAATTTGTTGGTGTTATTTGTCTATTAGGGTGAAATACAGCAGCTAAAATAACGAGTTCCAGGCCCCACTAATAAATAATGTTTAGGCTAGAAGTTCCTATTTTGCATTTGAGCCGAGATTTGTTATGGTGTCAGTGGTAATGCTGAAGTTGAATTGATAGCGTATCTTTTTTTCCCCCCCGCTTAGCAGTCTAATTCTAACTACTCAGCAACAATTCAGATACAAATCGTTCTATGAGAAGTTAATATTTTTCGATATTAACTTTGCAAAAGAAAAAAAAAAAAAATGAAAAAAAAAAAAAAATAACAAAAAAAAAGTTATTAAATAATTTAAATTGAAAAAATAAATTAATAAATAATTTAAATAAATAAATAAATAAGTTTAAAAAATCCCCCCCAAAAATTTTGATGGCGCAACTTGCGCCATAATCCCCCCCTGTGGGCACCCCTGGTACCTACAAGGATGTAGCAACATTTAAAAGCCAAAATAACGTAGTATCCCGCAAAACTGCAGTATGAAATATAAAAATGAATAAGCATCACATGCTATAAACAAAAAAAAACAAAGGAACACATACTTTGAAACTCTCATAACCAGAACCATTGTTGTTAAAGACTTTTGTTAACAAAATATTACATGTGTTTATTTAATACACTATTTATATATACAGCTGTTAAAATAAAGAAATATGAATATGATAGGGGTATGATAATTAGGCACTGTAACAAAAAAACGATTCTTACCATGAAACACAGCAACCGGAAAACCACATCCACTTTCATGAAAATACATTAACCTCTAAAAGACGGTGAGGGGGAATGACCCCCGAAATTATGAGCCCTAGTCACAAGTTTTATTTCAGTGTTTTTCAATATTTCATTAATATAACCCTCTATATTTTCCACTGTTCTCTGTTTATAGTAGATAACCCGGACTCTAATGTGCCTTTTATTAATTTTGACAAAGTTTTATTTCAATATTTAGATTTTATGCAAACCTTTGTCTGGAACTACGTAGTAATATAACAATACAATAAAAAATAAAAACGTGTATCAATATTGGAAAACTCCAGTAAACAAGACTTACTTAAATATAAATAGAAAAGCATAAATTAAAATGTTACAAGAAATCTTGCGCGCTAAAATTAATATTGACTGCTACATATCTTTGAAAAGAGTATTTTTAAAAATGATTTCGTTCTTTTGCAATTTAACATAAGAAAAATATAAACAAATCAGTGACCTGAAGTTCCTGAAGTCAGCAATTCGTTTGATTCCAAGCTGAATAGATTTTAGAAAGTCCACTGTATTAAAGTATAAATACTTTAAATTTTGTTCAAATGCTTACATATTAAACTCGAATTTTTAATTCAATTACACACATAATCAAAAGTTACACAATCCATAAATCTGCATGAAATTACTATCACGTCAAACCGCATAATCCTCAACGTTCTTCGCGCGGTCAACAAAACAAACAGAATGCATCACAAGGTCACGTGCTCGTGCCATCCAATCCGATGCGACTTAAGTAAAATTCCTAGAGCCGCTATATAGACAGGCCGACGCATCAAGATTAAGTTTCACCACTTTGGATCCAATTCCTTAACTTTTACTTTCAAATTTTCATTGTTGCGGAGTAGGGTTACCAGAAAAAAGTTTTGGCACATTGCTAAGCTTTGCCAAATCCACGTGCCGCTAATATTTGCTCACAGTGAAAAATTACCAAAACGCGATTACTGGCCAGAAAAGACAACCACTCAAACACACTAACACGCGCTGGATCCAAAGTGGTGAAACTTAATCTTGATGCGCCGCACAGTGGAGTATTTGACTGAAAATCCTGGCCAAAACTATTTCGGAATTCTCGCTCTTCTGAAGGGAATACCGTTCTGTGCGTTTGTGCGCTGTATAGCGAAGCTATCCAGCTTACAGCTATGACACTTGGTACACAAGCTCTCTGAAAGGTCAGATGTCGTAACCTAAAGTTCGATTTAAAAAATTTAATTTAGAAAAAAAGTTATTTAATGTTTTATCTATGTTTTAGACTTTTACGAGTTTACGACCGTAAAAAGGTTTCTAGCAAACGTAGGAAGAAAAACAATACATCACCAGAAAGAGCGAAGCAATGTCTTTAAAAGTCTAAATTGTTTGAAGTTCTAACGTAATTTCCCGATTTTCCAAGAATTTTCAAAGAAAGGTCACTTTTTCGACGTTTTTTAATTTATCAATCAACGTAAATTAAAATTCATGCATCCGAGAATCTAATGGTGTTATTGCTCTGAAACTTTTCAAGGATACAATATAAACATTTCACCTTCATTTAAAGCAAAAACGGTGAAGTTATCTTGCTCCATTGATTTTTAATGAATTTTTTTATAAAGAGGTGAAAGAAATATTTTCTCCTGACGGACGTAGATATCCGATTTCAAGAGTGCAGGTGCAGG
Source organism: Uloborus plumipes (assembly GCA_038373865.1). Classification (NCBI taxonomy): domain Eukaryota; kingdom Metazoa; phylum Arthropoda; class Arachnida; order Araneae; family Uloboridae; genus Uloborus; species Uloborus plumipes. The sequence continues at coordinate 1,359 of JAXGGA010021746.1, read as the reverse complement.
GCCTTGGTGAGGGGGACCAATGTCGTTAGTAGTGAAATGTGCTCAAGCTTGGACACACTCATATGGAAGCGAATAGTACCCATTCCTTGAGTCGATTTTTATGTACAAAACAGTTTACATAGCACTGTGATGTTTCCCACTAAGAATTCTGCGAATAGAAACTTAGGACTCAAATTTAATATGATTTCTATTTCACAGTGAGTAGGTAAAACGTCTTAAGCAACAATGATATCGATAGGAAATGCGCTAGAAAAGAAATTTACTAACATACTATATATAAGCGGGAAAATACCTCCCCCCCCCTACGCCCCCTTCACATAATTTTCTACAATGATAAAGAAAGAAAAACATGATATATAAATGTATTTTCAAGTTATCTTAATTTAAAAGGGAAAAAAAACTTCGCAGTGAGAAAAAACTATTTTAATTGATTGACGGATTAGCGTACATAAAAAAATTAATAATCTAACTCACGAACAGTTATAAAATTGCATGAATATGTTTCAATGGCACAATCAATGCAAAAAAAATATGAATATAAAAATAGCGTTTTGAAATTACTTCGTTGAATCTCAACTCCAGGCTCACATCTTTATGTACTGATAAAGGAGTTTCTCGTAACCCTGAAACACGTGTCTGAAATTTTATTGCTTTTTTGTGCTTTATTATTTTGATTCACCACCTATTCAATAATGCTAATGAAATCACGAGTTACAAGTTTATTAAATTTTCATTGCCAAATTCGTTTTAATATCAAGACTTGACCATAAGTGGAATGGAAGCGAATGATGGTTTCATTAGTGCTCGTTTAGAGGCTCGAAAGGATCTGCCTTTCTTTGAAAGTAAAAAATACTTTTTTGAAAGCTCTAATTGGGACACATAAAATTGTCATATAATGTATGTTGTATACATCTGTACATATTTTTTGAAACATATTTCATTGATGTTTAAGTTCTGCTGTTTCATGTGTGTCATATGTTTGCATTTTCAAAATTTTTTGCAATATTTTGTAAAAATTCTTTAGTTTTTACTTAATATTGTCCTAAAAATTCCTATTTTTCACGGTTTGGTTTCTTTTTAAGATGCTTGAAATACAAATATATCATATAAAATAATTTTTGTGAGTTATTTCATATGCGTTGAATGCGTGAATATATCTCATGAGTAAAAAAATGTAATGAGATTAGCAAACGGCATTTTTTAAAAATATTTTAACCATAAAATCCCTATAACAGCAAGATAAAACTTTGCGGTCGCAGCGCCCCCTGAAGATATAAACCGATTTTTCATATCCAACACATTTGCACAAAAGCTAACTATTACCAAAGATAACTTTTGGCAACTGTTAGAAGTTGATCT
>JAXGGA010021745.1:0-16089 GCA_038373865.1 Uloborus plumipes | reverse complement strand
GCTTTAGTCATAAACAGAGACCGACAAAAATTGCATTAAAAATCCTACACTGCAAAAAATGAACTGTTCTTTTTACAGTCTAATACAGGCAGCCGAGGTTCCAATTTAATACTGAAAAATGCACAGTAATAAAGTATAAAACTAGCAATTTTACAGTTTCTTCCCTAGCAGCAAAATCTCATCGGCCGATGATCGGCCATTCGTCGAAACCCGATGAAATTTTCATCGGCCGATGATCGGATTTCGATGAGTTCTCATCGGGAATTGCTCCAATATGTCTCATCGGCCAAACAGAATCCGAGCAGCAAAATCCGATGAGTTTACGATGAGATTTGGAGCAATTTACGAGCAGTGCAGTCCCGTGCCGATGAATATAGGATCAATTTTGGATGAAAATACGATGTGATTTAGATCAATACGCGAGCAGTGTAGCTCGTGGCGTTTAATTAAGAATCAATTTTGGATAAAAATACGATGAGAGTTGGATCAATATACGAGCAGTGCAGTTCCGTGGCGATAAATTTTGGATCAATATACGAGCAGTGCAGTTCCGTGGCGATAAATTTTGGATCAAAATACGATGAGAGTTGGTTCAATATACGCGCAGTTTAGTTCCGTGATGATGAAATTTGGATCATTTTTTTCCCGCAACCAGGTGCGACTGGCCAACTCCAGCATCGAACCCGAGTTATCAGCGCGGAAAGTCAGCGCTCTTCCACCACGCCACCAAGTCTACGGTTATTGAGACCAACACTGCATATTTAATAAAAATTTGAGATTGGGAAAATTTTTATCAGAAAATTTGATCATTACGACCTATTTCCGATGAAATATGTAGCTTGGCATATTTTTATCGGGAAATTTTATTGGAAGTATATACTTTTCCGATGAAATATAGCTCGGCTAATTTTCATCGGGAAGCTTGATCAGAAGGATATCGTTTTCCGATGAAGTTTAGCTCGACTAATTTTCATCGGGAAACTTGATTGGAAGGATATCATTTTCTGATGAAATATAGCTCGTCTTATTTTCATCGGGAAAGTTGATCGGAAGGATATCGCTTTTCGATGAAAAGTAGCTCATCGAAAACCGTGCTCGGATACTAATCGGAACGATGTCATCGTGCGTTACGGGATCAGTTTACGAGGAGTCCCAAGTAGCATCAGCTCATCGGATTTTGCTCGGCCGATCAACTAACTCCTCGTAAACTGATCCAGTATAACGCACGATGACATCGTTCCGATCAGTATCTGAGCACGGTTTTCGATGAGCTACTTTTTATCGGAAAGCGATATCCTTCCGATCAAGTTTCCCGATGAAAATATGCCGAGTTATGTTTCATCGGAAAAGTATATACTTCCAATCAAATTTCCCGATGAAAATATGCCAAGCTACATATTTCATCGGAAATAGGTAGTAATGATCAAATTTTCTGATAAAAATTTTCCCAATCTCAAATTTTTATTAAATATGTAGTGTTGGTCTCATTAATCGTAGACTTGGTGGCGTGGTGGTAGAGCGTTGTCTTTCCGCGCCGATAACTCGGGTTCGATGCTGGAGTTGGCCAGTCGCACCTGGTTGGCGGAAAAAAAAAAATGTTCCAAAATTCATCGCCACGGAACTAAACTACGCGTATATTGATCCAACTCTCATCGTATTTTGATCCAAAATTTATCGCCACGGAACTGCACTGCTCGTATATTGATCCAACTCTCATCGTATTTTTATCCAAAATTGATTCTTAATTCATAGCCACGAGCTACACTGCTCGTATATTGATCTAAATCATATCGTATTTTCATCCTAAATTCATCGCCACGGAACAGCACTGTTCGCGTATTGATCTAAATCACATCGTATTTTCATCCAAAATTGATCCTATATTCATCGGCACGGGACTGCACTGCTCGTAAATTGCTCCAAATCTCATCGTAAACTTATCGGATTTTGCTGCTCGGATTCTGTTTGGCCGATGAGACATATTGGAGCAATTCCCGATGAGAACTCATCGGAATCCGATCATCGGCCGATGAGAATTTCATCGGGTTTCGATGAATGGCCGATCATCGGCCGATGAGATTGTGCTGCTAGGGGTTAGTTGATCGGCCGAGCAAAATTCGATGAGTTGATGCTACTTGGGTTACTTAAAATTAGAAGTTTCACAGTTTATGGATTAAAATTTATCTGTACTATACTGTAAAAACAGCAGTATAATACTGGCAGCAGATGTTCCAGTTTAAAACTAAAATGCACAGTCAACTGTAAAATTAGCAATTTTAGTTTATTACTGTAAAATTAGCAATTTGGCAGTTTTACTGTAAAATTAGCAATTTTTACAGCTTATTACCATAAAATTAGCTGTATTATACTGCAAAAACACAACATTCATTTTTTATAGTGTAACAGGTAGTGAAAACTTTCAGGTGTCAGACAAATTATTTTTCATGGTACGAGATATATTCAGTGCAACATGACTTCTGAAAAACTCTTGTTCTAAAAGAACAAATTGCCAAGTTTTTTTTTTTTTTTTTTCAGTAACCAAGATCTTTTGAACCCTTATCCATAGGCATTTTTTAAAAGTCAAAGATATAATTTCTACGAAACATGTTGGGGAAAAAGCAAACAAAGCAGAACTCCAGCCATAGTAAAATAAATCGCCATCACCATAAGTAAAAAGAGTAAAAGTAAAAATGATCCATCAAAACAATTTTTTAATACAATAATGTAATTACGCAGAGCAAATTTTTCTTAGCTTTCGATTTCTTTTATGTTTTATGTTTAGCTCAATGGCAATTACATTTAATGAACAGGATTTAATCAACATTTTGAAGAAATGTGTCAAAAAGCTACCTTTCCTTTAACTTTGCAAACAGTTTTCAATTATAATATAAATTACGAGTTTTTGCCAGTTAAATAAATTTTTTACGTAGTTTTTTCTATTTATTTTTCAAAGCTACCAATTTTAGAAACAATTAAGTCTCCTACCCGATTCTTCAAAAAGTAACTCAAGTTAAAACCTAGATTTTTAAAATCCTAATGAGGAACTTGAACCAGACAATATAACAATTTTCCTCCTAATCATATTAGCACTTAAATGTTAGGATAAAATCACCGAAGATGGGGTACCTTTTGTTTCAGCTTTTCTCAATTTGCACACCACATGAGTTACTTTTCGGTTTAGCTTTTCTAACTTAAGGGTCCCCATGTAACAACTTTTGTCTTTGTCACAAGATTCTAAGATTAGGATCATTTGCGTTTCAAATCAAAAGTTAAACCGTAAATACTTTTTTTTTTTTTTGGAAAATCGGTAAAAGGTTTGTTTACACTTAATAGCTTACATTTCATTCAGGGTACCACAAAAATAACATTCCATATAATTAACACAATAATAACCCCTCACACTATCTGGCTTGTTGGGAGACAATAAAAGAAAACACTATAACTAAAGTCACAAAAAGCAACGATTCAATGTACGTAAAAAGTAATGATGTGCGCCTGCACAAAAATATTAATTATCATAGTAGGATGATTTTTTCAAAATAACAACAATAATAATAAAATATTTAGTCTTTCATTTTTTTAGCAATTTTTTTATAAACTTGAAGAAATGATAATGATAAAATAAAATATTTCAATTGTTTTATGGTGGAATGAGAGTCGAAAGTTGCATATTAAACTGTAGCAAATTTAGTTCGTGGAAAATATGCCTGTTTTGATCATTGATTGTCAAAAGAGACAAAAAAAAAAAAAAAAAAAACTTTTTCAGAGAAATACAGAGAAAACTTTTTTCATCTATAATATTTCGGAAAACAAAGAAAAAACGCAATCGGGCGATATATCTAGGGGCGGTGAAACGTGGAGTTACTGTATTTGCTTGTCATAAATCAACTACATACACTTCAAACAAACAATGCTCTTTTTCCGAATACTAAAGCAGTAATTGAGACTTTTTAAACATTGAAGTCGCCGCTCTTCACGCCTCTGGTCATTTGAAAATGATCCTGAGTAACCACAAGGGTGGGCCGAAAAAGACTTTTTCTTTTGTTTCGATGATGGGAATTGCGAAAAGGTGTCATTAAGAAAGCAAAGTGCACATAAAAAAATTTGAAATTTTTTGCTCAATTTCTTGATCTGCCGCAATTGCATTGAAGTTTGGAAAAAATGCAATTATTTCGATATTTTTATCAAATTACTATTATTTTTTTTACTATTTTCGATAACGGATAAGCAGAAAAGGTACTATTGGTGGCATAAAAATTCCATAAAAAAATTGAGGTCTGTGGTATAATTCCTTTCCTTTCCACAAATACCTAGAAGATTTGGCATTTTCCTGTTTTTTTCTACGTCTTAAATTAATTAAATTTTGTCAAAACGTTAAAATGCTATTTTCGCCATACTTATATCTGTAACAAATACATTGTTTCTTACATATTATGCATTTTTAGATGTTAGGTGCTAAAATTTTTTTAAAAAAATTTCCTAAAATCTCTAAAAACTAATCTTTTTCCAAACTTCAACGCGATTGCGGAAGATCAAGAAGTTGACCAAAAAATTTCAAATTCTTCATGTGAACTTTACCCCCCCCCCCCCCCAATGGCACCTTTTCCGCAATACCAATCATCGAAATTAAAAAAAAAAAAAAAAAAAAACGTCTTTTTCGGCCCACGCTATTGATCACATGCTTTAATTATGCTTGGGATCGAAAAAATATTGGAAACACTTACTCAATGCTAATGCAGAAGAAATAATTACTTATAAAGTAACAATGTTCATCGTTTAAGGACGGTGCAAACCTGATTACTATAACTGCCGTACAAAGCACATAAGTCGTTTCTGCACTTTTTATTACAATTGAATTACGGTCACCAGGCTGTTCTTTGTTACATATTTTACCTAAATACAGTACTTTGTGGTCATTTGTCCATAAAAAAATTGTCCATAAATTGCTTAAAACATTTTCTTTTCTTAAAAAAGTTGCATCTGAATCAAATACATGGAGGTATAAATCTTTAAACGGCAATTTATCATTTTGAACTGAGCTGCATATACAACTTTTGTGCCTACCACGGCAGTATAGCACAACAAAAAAGTAAAGAGGAAAATAGAAACAGAATTGTGAAACAAGCAAACACTTATAACCTCCACAATTGCAGTTCAGACAAGTTTCTGGTCACAACAAAAAGCACCAACTAGCAGACTATGGACTAGAACAGCCCCGAACTTAAATTTTGGGGAGGGCGGAAATTCTTAATCTGCTAAATGGAACTCCACGTTTTGCCGAATGATCAAGTACGGGTATGCACACATAAGAACATTTAATGAAAAAGAATATTGGACAATTTAAAAATTGCAATACTGCAATTAAGTTTCCAAATTTTCCGAACCGTCAGCAAAAATTTGTCGAATAAAGAAGTTTTTGGGAGGTCACAGTGAGCCCCGCCACCTCCCATCGGGAAGGCCCAATAGATACAAGTAAGGAAAACTCATAGGTAGCCCATGTTTGGAGCTACCTCTTACCGTATGAATTTACCCTATAAATGATTGAAAAGAGCATGTGTTTATCTGTGGTAAAATTCGTTGTATAATGCACAGAAATACTTTCTTAGAAAAACTACCATTGTGCAGGAAGAGTTGTTTTTATAAACTTAAAAACTAGTCTCAAAATGTATTGGAAAATAATTCATTTACATGAAGTTTTGATGAAATACTCAATTGCATGCAATGAATATTTTATACGTAGTTATACAAATAAATACAAATACAAATGTGGCGACCAGCAGCAGGCTCAGGGCCCAACTTGGCTGGTCCTAAATATTCCTAATTGATTTTAATAAAAACAATTTTTCGATAAACAAATGTTTGATTCTCTATGAATCATTTCATGACAGGTCAAATATTGAATGAAATTCAACATATAATTTCGAATACATCAACAATGCTATTATAAAAATAACTTTTCATTTAAAATAAAATGTTTATAGTAAAAAGTTCCTTTAAGAAAAAAAATCACACAAAAAGAAGAAGGAGAAAAGAGAGAAAGAAAGAAAAATAAACAAAGAACAATACAATTGTTATTTACCTTTCAGTGAACTCCATTTTCTCAAAATAATTCAAGCAAACAGGAACAAAGCTACTTTCCATGAGTTTCACGTTTTGCTGCCATTTTTGACAGAATAGGAACATAATAAAAAACCATCTTTCTCAAAGATTACATCCATTAATTTCTACATCCAGCCGTGAAGCACAGTGCATTTCTTCCCCAACCTTCCGGAATTCGAAAGAACGTGGCAAAAATTGCAGACGGGTTTCTTGTATTGTCCCACGGACATACTCGTCATTTTTTTTATTTTTTATTCCAAAGTGCTTACTCGCTTCGCTGCTCCACATGACTTTCTAACGCAAGCGAAAAAATAAACAAATAAATACACGCGAGCTGAGTTGCTTGCCAGTAACCAAACAATAAAAAAAGGCAGACGATTTCGCATTTGTCAATACAGCAAACGCGAGTTGAGTTGCTCGCCAATTACCAAACGATAAAAAATAAGCAGACGATTTTGCATTTGTTAAAACAGCAAACGCGAGGTGAGTTGTTCGCTAATAACCAAGCAATAAAAAACAAGCAGACGATTTTGCATTTTTCAAAAGCAAATGCTGCCTCGTTCTTTTTGAAGCTGCCGACCAAATGGCGTTTGGGCTCTCGCTATCATTTAGAGCTGGAATTCGGTTTTCCTCATCCTTGGTGATCTGACGCGGGAAAATAAAAAGAGAAATCCCCCAAACAGCAACAGGTCTGGCTTGGCCTCGTCACCTGCTGGATGGAACTAACTCCATGACGTCATGCACTATAGCTGAAGGGTGCCGTGGGAGCGAACGACCGCGGCATTGCTAATGCTCCATGGCAAACATGGCGCGAAGTGGAATTCCTCGATTTTTCGGAGACAGGTGATGGTGTCACGGTTTTTTGATCCCTTTTTATGACGCAAAGTTAAGAAAGGAAGAGACATGTGTAAAGTTATTGAGAAAGTTATTATCGGGGAAAGTAAATCTTAAAACATTCCTGATGCTATCGATCGTATTTTTATTACTAGTGGGATAATGAAATAGCAGCAAAAATTTTTATTCCTTGCAGAATGTTACTGTAGCGCTATTACAGTGATAAATGTGATTTTTTTCCTGGAAATAAAAAAAGAGAAAGAGGGAGAGCGATGAATATTTTTTGCGAATAATTTAATTTTCGTTCACAAAAAAGCTTTCAGGATACAAATAAACTTATTGCATTTTTATTACTTTACTATTATGATGATGAAATAACAGCGAAAAATTTATTAATAGTAGAATGTTATTGAAATGCTATTACAGAGGTAAATGTGATTTTTTTCATGATATAGTAAAAATAATAGTAATAATAAAATGGATATTTTTTGCAAAGAATTTAATTTTCATTCACGAAGAAAAACATATTAATGTTCCAAAAACACAATTTTCGGAGTTCACTCATATGAAACGCAACAGTTGGTTTCAGGGTCTGATTACTGAAAAGGCTCAGAAAGCTTGAGCTTCCCATCAAAACTTTCAGAGAGTCCAATGGTGATTAAAAGACTGATTTAAAAGTTTGGTTTTCGCTTTTAAATGCATTTTCATGGATAATGTAAACAGAGTGACAGCGATGTACTAACGTATTTCCTCTCTCAAACGTAAGAAATTCGAATAAAAACTTTAATCATGCTTCATTAGTTCATGATTTGTATTTTTAATAAAAATTTATCATCCTAAAAAAAGGTGGGTGAAGATTTTTATTTGAAAATAGTACAGTTATGTACTTTATTATTATTTTTATTACAATTATTAACTTCAAAATTTCAAACATTCGAAATGTAAAAAATCAAAATAGAACACATCTCTTCGCTCCCAGCCATCATCCATCTTCGGTCCTTAGAAAGCTAGTTTTTTTTTTTTTTTCTGAAAGAGACTAATATTGTCGCTTTTATTGCTTTCGTTAGATTCCTAAAGGACACTAGTTTTCGTATATTTCTTCTCCAAAAGGAATATCACTCCTCTAAAAAATGTCAAAGAGTATTTTCAGGCTAGAAGAAAAAGGATCTATATCTTTAAATTAATAGTTTTAGGAATTTTCTGTCAGCAGGGGTGCCCACAGGGAGGGGGGGGGGATTAGGGTACAAGTTGCGACACAATTTTTTGGGGGGGGGGATTTTTTTAAGCTAATTTATTTGTTTATTTATTTCGATTTTTTATTAATTCATTTTTTTAATTTAAATTATTTGCGGATATTTTTAATGAAAATTATTCGTTCATTTATTTTTTTAATTTAAATTATTTCTTATGTTTCTTTATTATTATTTATTTATTTACTTTTTGTGTATGTGTGTTTGGAATGTGTGGAAGGGAAGAAGACGATTATATTCTTATCATAATTCGAACTTTTAAAAAATTAATAACATATAAAAAATAATAGTTATAATTTAAAAAAATTAATAAATAATATTTTTAAAAAATTAAATAAAATAAGAAAGAGGGGTAAAAATCAAAATAAAAAGAACAAGAGGGTTGTGAAAATTTTTTGGGGGTAATTTGAGCCACTGAGCTGGAGGGGATGGGCACCCCTGTTTGTGAGGGAAAAGGAGGGAAAATGTTCTTAGCATTGCAGAGCAACCGAAGGATTCAATCAAAATGCATATTAAAAGGTAAGAGGGAGACAAATATAGAAGCTATTTTCGCATGACTTAACAAAATAGTTGGGGCTGTCCGTATATGATGTCATTCCCTCCATCCTTTGTCAGAAAGTGTACACCTTACCTTGGACACATGTCACACTATATTACATAAATAATATTCCCAGGTAGCACAAAAAACGTTTAAACGTTTTATAAACGTTTTTAATCCGTTGTCACAACGTTAATAACCATTTTACAACCTTTAAAAAACGAAGTGTGCTACTTGGGTTGTTATTAAAATATTTTTATTTCAATCAAATGTGTAATGTCTCAATTCTTGTTTACCCCTCCCATGTCACAAACTCGTAATTTCACGAATTCTCCTCCCCCCCCTCAACGTGTGACATTATTTGTGAAACTACCTTTTAGATCCCTGTGATGATTTTTATGCATTTTAGGCATTTCACTTCTTCAAAATTCCTCTAAAAAAGTCAAGTAGAATTTTCATTCCTGAGAAAAAAAAAAAAAAAAAAGACTCGCTCTGAAAAAACATTGAAATTAGAAAGGAGAACAATTTTATTTGTACCCTAAAGCACCTGGAAAATTCAATCAAACGTTTATTAAAAAGAGGAAAAAAGACTTGCTTCCGCCTGACTTAAAAAAAAGTTATAAAAACCACATAAAATAAAACATTTGCTTTCAAAAGTCAACATTGCGTGAAGATCAAATTCCAGCAAAAGAACAAACCCAGGAGTAAACACAAACATATCGTTCATTCTCAGTTCATGATGGAACCACATTTGAAGAGCAAAAAAAAAAAAAAAAAAAAAAAACTTCAAATGGAAAAAAAAAACATTGAAAGTGAATGTATTCGTCATTCTTGCTTTTAAAAAGTACAAAACCAGCCATTCTTTGAAAGATTGATCTCCCTTATCCTTCCTCCAGTCGTGCGTATTGCATTTTGGACACGCTGAATAACTTTTCCACTTGTAATTCAACTCTTCTGTGGCAAAGTTTTACTACATTCACGTGCCTGAACAGAAAGCCTTCGATGTAATGAATTACTTTTGGGGATCCAAAGGCCCTATTTTAACAGAAATCTGTTAAATTATGTTGTTTACCGAAATTTATATTCATTTTAAAACATGCTGCATTCGTATTTTCATAAATGCATGAAAAATGACGCCATTGCCAGATGCATAAAAATTTATTTATACTTTTTAAAACTCAGATGAATTCAGGATTCTATTCTCAGAAAAAAAACCATGAGAAAAAAATGACATACAAAATAATCATTTGATGATATTATTTTTAATATAATTATTATTTTTTGATGATGATGATACTAATTTGCGTGAGAAATGTTTTTTGAACGTTTTTATTATCTATGATGTAAGTTGTACGAGGAAATAACTCTGGGAAAAAGTCTTTTTTTTTCCAGCTCAAAAAAAAAAAAAAAAGCTAACAACCCAATTTTTATGTAGTATTTTATAATTTTTTAAAGCCTTGTGATTCAGTTTTAGCTTTTTTCAAATGAATTTCCATGGTTCTCGCTTGGAAAAAATGGTTTAAATGATCTGTTTGGGAATTAGTAGGTGTAAAAGAACGAAAAACCAGTTCTTCAAACACTTGCTAACTACTGTTCAGGAGCTCTTTTGGGAGGGGGAATTTTTCAATTTGCGAAACAAATTAAATTTTACCGAACGATAGATATGTGTATGCACCCATGAGCACGTCTAACGAGAAAAGACATTAAACTTTTTTTTTAGTCCTAAAAAAGTGTAATTTTGCAATGCTGCTCCAAATTTTCCGAATCGTCAGAAAACAATTGCTAAATTTGTCAATTTTGTGTCCATGAACATTTGCCGTAGCGGCACTGTTATTCTCATAAAAAAATAATGTAATAAGTTTTTTAAATACATAAAAACTCGTCATTAATTCGAAATGGAAATTTACGTAAATTTCAATATTTTTTACGCTTTATTCTCTAACCACCATACTTAGCAAGTTATACAGTCAAACCTGTCAATTTCGAATTTCACAGGACAGAAGAAAAATTCGACATACGGAGGTTTCGAGATACAAAGGTTCTGATAAAATTTACAAAATTGAGCAATTGGAACAAAGTCAAACACTTAATCGATTGTTTTGCATTGATATTATTGAATATTTTACTGTACGACATGTTGCAAGTTCACGTTTTACTAATTGTGATGACTATATCTGTAGCAAGTTGATGCATACCTTGTAGTATGAACATAGTCTTTGAATGATTGTGCAAAAGATGATTTTCGCATCCAAGTTATGCCATTGATAAAGGTGGGTGGAGATGAAATCCAAAAATTAAAGTCGTGAAAATTCGAGATATAAAGGTTTTCGAGAAAAATCATTCGAGATAAACATGAAAAAAAAAAAAAAAAACATTAAATTTATGCTGTAAAGGCAAGGAAATTGAAAAATTTCGACATAGAGAGGTTTTCGAGATAAGCAGATTCCAGGTAAACAGGTTCGACTGTAATTCAATATACAATTCGAGGGTGCACTCTCAAAAAGGCATAATTTTACCATATGAATATATTTACACAAAGGAAAGAAATATTAATACTTAAAGACTTAAAACAAATAAAAACATCTCAATACTGGAGGGCATGTGAAAAAGAACGCCCTGTTCCAAATTTTCTAATTATACGGTAAAATAATGCGGCGATTAATTCAAGGAGTGCTTTTCCTCCAAAAATGGCGGTTAGTTATAAGCATAGAAAGTCGTGCCAGTGAGAGAATGGATGAGAAAAAACGCGGGAAAATATTTTATCATTCATAAATAATCCTGTAATCCTATTACAGCAGAAGAAAAACAGAATTTTATTTGCAGATCTTGAAAAGAAATTGTTCTACTTCAAAGAAAGTAATTTAATGCGCTCCATTTAATTCGAGAATCAATAAAAAAGATGGTGAATTGATTAAAAAGCTAATTATTAAGGAGAATAAATAAAAATGCAAATACAGAGTGAAGAAGAATTATAGAAAGCTTTATGTTTGCTCTTGATTTCAATAATAAATGAAGTTTCGGTTAAGCCAATTCAAACTGACGGCTTGCTGAAAGGTGCAATTTTAAAAGGAAAAACAAGATGTTTTTACAATATAATACAGCTAATTTTACAGTAAAAAACTGTAAAATTGCTAGTTTCAGTTTATTACAGTGCATTTTACAGTTTTAAACTGGAACCTTTGCTGCCAGTATTATTGTTGTTTTTGCAGTATAATATAGCTAATTTTATGGTAAAATTGCTAATTTTATAGTGATAAACTGTAAAATTGCTAGTTTTGCAGTAATAAATTGTAAAATAGCTAGTTTTACAGTTTATTACTGTGATTTTACAGTTTTAAACTGGGTCCTCTGCTGCCAGTATTATACTGTAAAAACAACAGCATTTAATTGCAGTGTAGCAGAGCGTTCGTAGCACGAGTGTCTCCCCCCCCCCCGTCCTAAGTAATAATGATAATAATAATGTTTTATGCAAACACAAAGTTCATACTATGCTCAAAAACAACTCCTGCTTATTTGATATATAGTTGCTCTAGTAAAAATAAAGGGGCAAGTGGATAAAGGTGATATGTGACATTTGAATTCCGCCGATTTACACAAATTCAAACGAGTGTGCATTCAATTGTGTTAACTCACATACGGGTGATTCTCCAAAATCCGAACAATATGATGTCCCCGTAGGACAGCACAAAAATTATTTGACCTAGAAAGTTTTTTCATTTTTTAATTGTTAGAAATACTTATTCTGATGTTATTCAATTCATTTTTAAGCAATTTTTCATTAATTTTTTTTCTACAAAAATTTTTGAATAGCCAAAAAGTCACCTTTTTTGCGTGTCCCACCCTGTTTCTAAAATGTAAATAAATTATTTTAAAATTTTACGTGAACATTGCACAAATTCCACTTGTAGTGTTGTATTATGTAAATTATGAGTGTAATATAGTGTTGTTTTAGCTTATTTAAATGATTATAATATAATCAGATAGATCATTTTGAAGTTTGTCCCCAGATTGCATGTCCCTTTCCTGGCCTACAAATTGGTTCAATTATTAAAGGCAAAAAGAAGGAATTTTGAATCTGCAGTACTATAACACTGTTTATTCTCATCACTTCTTTGGACTCATAGAGTATTTTGTCTATAGAATGTGTTTGCTGTTCGTATTATTATTCTTTAGTTCAAAATGAGGTATGTAACATTTTCGATATCCCTCTCCTGGCGAGCATTTCTGTTCTAAATAAAATAAAAATAATAATTCTGCCTGCAGTGTGTAATTGAGTTAAGAGGATAAAAGAGAAAAACACCATTATTTACCTTCTATATAATTCTGGGTAGAAATATCAGCCTTTTTTGATAAAAATGTCCCTCTCCTGGCGCAAAAAAAAAAAAAAAAAAAAAATGTCACTCTAGCATTACTCTTAAAGCACTGGTAAAATATCCGGTAGAATAGATGGATTTATTTACCGAACATTAGTTAAAAATATTAAAAAGGAGTCTCATTTATTAAAAAAAGTATTCATTTAGAAAAATTTGAACTTTGTTTTATGATTGTAAATCTCTTTCTTCATATAAATATTAAATTTGTCGGATGCTGCATCTCTTAAAACAGTGTTCGTTTAAAGAGGTTGTAAATTAGTTTTGTTTGTCAACAATAAACATAGTTTTTCATTCATGTTGAAATTATTTCTTTGTTATTGTTGTAAAATGTCTGATAATCCTTGATAAAATTCATTTGTTTGCTCGCTTAGGGACCTGCTCCACATCAGAGTAAAACGCGACCGAAACTGAAGGCAGAAACCGAAAATCCGGGTACTTTCCATAGGAACACCATTGAATCCATTTTACGCTTCTGCCTAATTTTTCTGCTTTACGTCGATGTGGAGCATGGCCCTTAGTGCTTCTTGTTACTCTCTCGGTTTGAAAAAATTGACCCCCCCCCCTTTTTGGGGGGGGGGTGTAGCATACTTAAAGTGAGTTCCCTCTATTTTTCTCTTAATAAGCTCCTAACAAAGAGTAAGTATGATTTTTTTTTTTTAGATTTTTATTAAGCATTTTTATTTTTATAGAGTTTGTGAGTCGAAAATGCCAGGTTTTTGGAGAATCAGCCATACACCGTTGAAGGGGCAAGTGAATAAAGGTGATATGTGACAATTTTTTAAATGTCTAGAAAAAGTGTTCAAAAAAAATATAATACTTTATCACCTTCATCCATGGTAAAAAGTGTGTTTTTCCAAAATTGTCACGTATCACCTTTATCCACTTGCCCCTTCAAATGTCAATTGTATTTCAGAAAATTTAACTCATGTTTGAAAACTTCCCTCCCGAATTTTTTTCAGAAGTATGAGGACAGGGGCTCTTAGAAAATTATATAACCTTTGTTGTATGCGGGGATTCACGTTTTTTTTTAATTAATTTTTTTTTCAGGAAAAACACCTATGTTTATAGTTGAACTTAAATAGCGAAACTTCATTTAAATGCAAAATTTTCAGCTTACTATTTTCATTATGATAAAAGATAATACCGTAAAGTCGGGTTACTTGGACCCACAAGGGGTTTACTTGAGCCCACAGTAAAATGACAAAATCTGGTTTTGGTACTAGCGTTAGAGGCTGCAGAGTGCTTCTAACTAGCGGAAAAACGAGGAACTACGTGCAAGTCTTCAACTAGTAAGCACCAAACCCAGATTTTATCATTTTACTGTAATGGGTTCAAGTAACCCCCTAGGGTCCAAGTAACCCGACTTTACGGTAATACCTTTCCGGTATATGCAGCAAATATTACCTTATTTTGGATAAGTATACGCACGTAAGTTGACCGTAATGACCCTATCTTTATTACCACATCCCAATTACTTCTTTTTTATGAATATATGGTTGATTTTCTCAACACGTTAACTTTTGCCAATGCCAAGTAGGAAAAATTCAACTTGCAATTAATTAATAATTGTTAATATTTGTTTAAAGACAACTCATTTAAGATCACAAATCAGTGCTCAGCAACGAAAAAAAATTAAAAATAAAATTTTAATGACAGTTTTAAGTTTAAGTTTAATGTAAAAAGTGTAATTACCATCTCCCGGCTTAAACACTTCCCTAACTCAAGAAATATTTTTAAAACTTTATTCAATTGATAAATAATGACATAGAAAACAAAATACACCATTTAGAACATTGCTTCATATATTTTTTTTACATTATTTACAAACAAACAGATTAAATCTAATTTTTTAAAGAAAAAGTAGTATTTTTCGTTGGAATTTTAAACTTTTACAATACCAACTTTTTTTTTACTGCAAAGAGTTACAAGTTTCTTTATTGTTTCATTTGTCTGTTTTACATTTATTTTTATTTAGTCTGTAAAATATTAACTGTAGGCGGACTCGAAGCATAATGAGTACAAGAAAGATCGGTTTCGCAAGAAACGCAAGTTAGCATGCGTAAACCTAACACTGATTTGTTATTTTCATTCCAAACCAACTGATGAAGCTTCATGATATTTGGAATTGACTTCAGTTTTTTTGGTAGCAGAATTTCAACTCGCTTTATATCAGTCTCTGTGACGGTGAAGAGCCTTACTTCTAATGCTTAACGCAATTTAACATAAAAGTAAACATAATTACAAAATAGAACAAATAATTATTATTATATAAGTATTTTAAGACATAAGTTAGCTAAAATAATAATGAATTTGTTCTAAATTATTCTAAGAATAAAAAAAGAAAACAGAATTATATGATAACTAACAAGGAGAAATTTAATTAATATTTTAAAAATTTACTTTTGAAAAATATTTTCCTTTAATGTTGATCTGCTCCGTAGATAAAAACTATTTTGGAGTTCAAAATATTCTAAACTACTTTTTTCATCTCCATTATATCATTTGAACTTTACCTAAAGAATATAATAATTTAACAACTAACAGTTTGAAAAAATAAATAAACAAAATCCAAATGTAAAAAATAAAATTTCTAATTTATACTTGAATTGTTACCCATAACTAAACAATAATGTAAATGTTACAGATTGTTCCTAGAATAGAAGAGACAAACAAAATTGTGTGTAGAAAACTTACCAGGAAAATTTCGTGGAAATAAAACACAACTAACGTTTGGATTTATTTTTAAATGCTTAATTTTGTTCTATTCAGTGAGAGAAAAACACTTTGAAACACAAAATATTCTAAACTACTTTTAAAGTATTGATTAGAATAGTTAAATTTATAAAATTTATTCTTATAAGTTTTAAAATATGTAACTAATTAAACAACTAATAACTTCCATTCAACTAAATATCATTCTATCTAAATTATTATGAATTTTAAAGATTGAACAATGTGCCTAACTTATTGCCATTTGAAATTTGCTAAAAGTATT
>JAXGGA010021744.1:0-16092 GCA_038373865.1 Uloborus plumipes | reverse complement strand
GTAAATAGTTTGTATAGCTTCAAAAAAAAAAAAAAAAAATGGTTGACATTCCAACATTGAGCAAGTGCTTCGCCGAAAATGGCGTGCCATTGTTAAGACTTCAATCCTTTTGCTTCGATTATTTTGATATTCTGAAGCTATTTTTATACTGCGCTACCTTAAATATACTCATTGTCCATTTTATTTTAATAATTTATTTTTTAACTCAAATTTTAGCTATACCAATTTATTGGTTTCTAATAGTTTTTAGGAAAACGTCAAACTTTTAAAGAAAAAGCGCTTGCTTGACTTTTCATTTGTTCATTTAATTTCAAAATGCAGGCAGGTTTTTCCTCGAGGTCGAAAAAAACGGGTAAAAACTGTAATTGTGAAAAAAATTACAATTTTTTTTGAGAGGGAATAGAAAAGAATGGGGGGGGGGGGAGCATAGTATATATTTTACATTCACAGAATAACACTGGCAAATTAGAGTGAACACATTATATCCTTGTCTTATTCCGAAATTATAAATGTTCTTCTTGGGAAAAAAAAAAGATAGTATAAATGTCGATTATTTCATTTTTAGCCTACTTTCCCGTTAAAAGTAAAGAGACGAAAAAAGCATTAAAATTGGCTTAATGCATCTAAAAAATGTCGCCAAGTCCAAAAAATATCGCCAAGTCCAAAAAATATCGCCAAGCCCAAAAAATATCGCCAAGTAAAAAAAAGTCAAAAGAAACAAAAAATGAATAAATATCGAAAAATTAAAAATTTGAAAGTAGGGTATTGAGATGGGGAATTTGTGTGTCTGTCTGTCGGTCGGTCGGTCGGTCTGTCTGTCCCCCCCTAATAATTTTTGAATGAACATTCCGATTTGGACAAACTTTTTTTTGTTGGAAAGATCTCGGCGAGTACAGCTCATTCCCATATTTGATTTTTTGATTTGAACAATTTTTGGTTCAACTTTGAGCCGTTCAAATAACCGGTCCCGCGATACTAACTTTTTAATGAACAGTCCGATTTGAACAAACTTTTTTTTGTTGGAAAGAACTTTTCAAGGATACTTCATTCCCGTATTTACATTTCCGATTTGAACAATTTTTCGTTCAACATTGAACCGCTCAAGCAAGCTGTCACCCCTAATAACTTTTGAGTAAACAGTCCGAAAAAAAAAATGACTGACTGTGCAGACGATTTTTTGTTTATTTATTCATTTGTTTTATTCAGGGTTCCCACTTCTTTTTCAAAACGAAAAATAAGGACTTCCTAAGGACCTTTTTCCAAAAAATTAAGGACCTTTTAAAGTATTTCTTAGTCACCAAATATGCATGAATTTTATGGGTTACACAAAAAAATGGGCTTTTTCCCAAAAAAATATTTTTGAAGCATTTATCATTACATTTCAAACTTAAGACTAAGAAAAATTTTCAAAATAAAAAAATTGTGATCTCAACTTTTTTCTTCTTCATGACAATTCCAAGACTAGCGGCAATTTTACATCAAACACTGGACATTAAAGTACTATGCAATACACCGCCAACTCGACCATTTCGATCCATGGACAGCTGTTTCGAGCTTATTCTGCTCTCATCAGCATGGAATACAAAATTAGTCGAGTTGGAGGCAAAAATCCTCTCATATAGCAAAGAGAGCCAAAAAAACTGGTAGCTAATGTGAAATTAGAAATACCAGCGAGCGATCGCACTTAGTACGGTACAACTCGTAAATTTTTTTGGGCAGAGCGCAAGACATTAGCTACCAGTTTTTTTGGCTCTCTTTGCTATATAAAAGGATTTTTGCCTCCAACTCGACTAATTTCGTATTCCATGCTGATGAGAGCAGAATAAGCTCGAAACAGCTGTCCATGGATCGAAATGGTCGAGTTGGCGGTGTATTGCATGTTTCTGCCTTGCCCTTGCTTAGGGGCGGTTACTCACTGTTTTATTAAAGTACTAGCTTTGAGACAAAGATGCATTAGAATCTTTGAGGCTGCGTTTTTCAGAAAAAAGTATAAAATATGTATTTTACAAATACATTAAGTTAACAAGAGGAAAAAAGGATCAATTTACTATCTTTATCAAGGAAACAAAAATGCTAAATTGGATTTCAATACAAGGCAAGGAGTTCTAATTTGATGCTACTACTATTTACTTAAGTATATCTTAGATTTTGATAAAACTCAATTTTGTAAAAGTGAATTAATCACTTTCCTAAACTTTATATACAGAGGCTAAAATTTAAGACAGATATGCCAAAGTTTCCAATTTACAAAATGAAAGGTATCCGAGATGAATTGGAGTTTGAAATCCATGATTTTCCATGACTCACTCAATGCAATGTTTACAGAGGAAGGGGCGGGAATCAAGAATTGTCTAAAATAGTGCTTTGTGAAAAGAAAATTTCAACTATCTGAGAAATGCTTTGCAAATATGAGCTGAAAATTCAAAACATGACAAAATATAACAAACTGAGCAACTGTTATATTATTTCCAAAAATCTCAATACATTTAAGATAACCAATAGTGAAAGTCAAAGATAAATTTTACTTGAATCAATGCAGATGCAAATGGATTATAATTTTCAAGTAGAAGCAATTAAGTCACAAACGTGCAAGTCTTCAATTACAAAGCATTTTTATTTGATTGTATTGATTGGCATGATGAATATGATGAATAATGCGTTCAAATGAGGCAAAATGTATGCATGGAGCATGAGT
The DNA here is from genome assembly GCA_038373865.1 of Uloborus plumipes. Taxonomy (NCBI): domain Eukaryota; kingdom Metazoa; phylum Arthropoda; class Arachnida; order Araneae; family Uloboridae; genus Uloborus; species Uloborus plumipes. The sequence continues at coordinate 13,397 of JAXGGA010021744.1, read as the reverse complement.
TAAAAAAGTTTTAAAGTGGTGTCTACAGCTTGCAAAGCTGACTCATGTAGCTGCTTACGTCATTATCCTAATATTGAGAAACTGGTTTATAAGAAATAGTCGCAAATATTGTATTAATGAAATAAGAATTAAGTAGTGAAAATAAGTAGGGATGCACCGAGTACTCGGTAAATATTCGGTACTCGGCCAAATTTGGATCAGGTACTCGGCCGATACCGAGTAGTTGTAGAAAATTGAATAGTTCAAGACACATTTTTCAAAAATTAAAAATATGCAAATATATAATGCAACCATTTACAATTAATATATTTATAAAATATGACTGAATTCTACGTATAAGTTTTTAAAAAGTTATAATACCAAATCAGTATGAAAATTAACTAAGAATGCAAATGTAATTAACTTTTTCATATCGCATATTGGTATAGGGGAACCTACCTTTGGTCAGGAACAGTTCAAGTGATCCTTAAGATGAATATTAATAAACTCATTAAAAAGAAACTTTCAATCATATTCCAATATATTTCTAATCATTAAAAATTTAGATTACGAATTTTTAAAATCATGGTTTTGCAGATTCAAACTTGTGGCATAGTGATAACACAGAGAAGTAAAATTAAGTCATTTTTATTAGGGTGAGAAAAAGATTGTCTAATATTTAATGAAAAATATTTTAATAATTGAAATTGTTGTATCTTAAATTATGGTGCAAAAAAACTAATCTTTCAGCATTTTCTGGTGAAAGCTTATTCCTCAGACTGCTGCAAATATAACCTGCCTCGGAAAAAACCCTCTCGCTGTACACACTAGTTGAAGGTGCACTAAGAAACTTTTTTGCTAATTTGCATAAGATAGGAAACTTCTTTTATTTTTTTTCCACCAGGCAAAAGGACTATTTGTTCTATTTAGTAATTCTCCAGAAAAGAAAGACTCCATCTCTTTCTTTAACATCTCTTCATATTCGAATTCAGTGTTGGTATTTTCACTATTGACATTTTCTTGTGCATTTGAGACTTCATCAAAGCACTGCCAGAAAGTTGACGAACTTTTTTGACGAACAAGTTTAGAGAATTAGAACTAATCAATAATAGATTAATATAATTCCAACTTAATTGATACTTTATATTTATTCATTTTAAAAATAACTTTTTTCTAAAATTTTTGACAAAATAAATAAAATATTTTAAACATTAAATTCAGTGGGATTTTTGTTCTAAGAACTATCATGTAGAGGTCCATTCCAATGATCAGTTCATATGTCAGGGTTCGAATTTACTACTGGTCCATTGGTTCCAGACCAGTAAAACTCGCCTCGAATCACCATAAAAATAATAAACAATCCAAGGACCACCATTTTTTTTAAAGAAAAAAATGTGATTAATGATTTAAGGTGGACCAGTGATGTTGTCTGTTAACCAGTATATATTCCTGTTCACTGGTCGAGAAGACCAGTAAAATTTTGTAATGATTTCTAACCCTGTACCGCTCTATGTCAATGATTTTTTAAAAAACAATTGGTACTCGGTACTCGGCCGAATAGTGAAAGGCCGAGTACTCAGCTACTCGGTGCATCCCTAAAAATAAGTTTTTTATTAAGTAATTTTCTTTATTTTTCAATGTTTTACAATGCTATCTAGAAAAACTTTTAATATGATTAGAGACCAAAAATAGTAAAGCTTTAAGCTCCTGCAATTTTCTTTTTTTTTTGTCGTCAGACATATAATTCATCGCAAAATTCAGTATTTACTTCTGAAAACACTTTGTTCTAAAGGAACTAGTTCAAAAGGATGTCAAACCTTCAAATGACTATACTTCTTTAAACTTAGGTTGAGCACCACTGTTTTTAAATAAATCATTGTGATATGGATTACAGACTGAAAAATACAAGAGGACAAAAAATTTGTAGAGCTAAAAGTTTTTTTTTTTCTTATTAAAGCATCTATGAGTTCATAAATATACATATATTTTTTTAAACTAAAAATGGTGAGTGGTATTTTCTAGACAACTACCCCCCACCTACACTTGTTTTCTTTGTTCTCACTGAGAATGATTAGATTTCAGCACAGGATCCCAATGCAGTAAAAAGAAAAAGCTGAAAGAATATTTTTTTCATTCTTGCTAGCAATTTCAAATCATTCAATTACTAGAAGTAGTGAAAAATAAGGACTTAAAAATAATTTTAAGGACCTTGAATCAAAAATAAGTACTTTTAAGGGCCCTTATTTTTCAAAATGAAAAATAAGGAGTTTCTAAGGACTTTTAAGGACCGTGGGAACCCTGTTATTGAATTTATTATTATTATTATTATTTTTGGCAGACGATTTTTTTTTGTAACAAAAATGTTTCATTCACGAGGGCATTTTATTCTTTATTTATATTTAACAACTGGCAACGGATTAAAAGTGAAATTCGAGACATTTTATCAACGGACGAGTTTTTTTTTTCTTAATTTTTTTTCTTTCTTTGATAAAATGTGTTTTGATGTACTTTGTACTTTTAATTTTTTTTTTTGAAAACAATTGAGGAATTTTTCTACGGAAGAACTGTAACAGTTACATTCTTTAAAAGGTGCGACAAAGCTTTATTTATTCATTTATTTACTTTTTATGTGTCTATTTCATCTGATGAGAGGGGTATATTTTGCTTTTAGAAATCAGCTTCAAGTGCTAAAAAGGTATGTTTGACATAATTTTTAGTCTTAGATAATCAAGAGAATAATGATCAGATGCTAGAATGCCGATGCCGATGTACGGGAAAGTAGGCTCGTTTAGTTCTTGACAGAACTTCTTGTTAATATTCAGATGCACCATACATTAGCCTTTTAAATAACTATTACGTCGTTATCTCTTAAATAATATGAACTATGAAAATTTTTGTGATTCTACTGAAAGCTTAGGTATGAGAGTGGCATCTCTGTATTTAATAGCAAATGAAGCCTCTATTAATGCTTTGCTGTACAAAAGAGCACCGAACTGTAGAAATTGTGGTGTCTGGGTGTGTTCCCCTGTTATGAAAATCTGAATACAAATATTTTGAAGGCATATAAGAAATGAATGGCTTTAAATTTGGATTTATTTTTTTAACATTATGCGAAACCTTTTAATTTGCGCTGTGAAATCAAAAGTAAATTCAGTAGATTGAAGGCAATTTTTTTAAACCTCTTAATTCCTCATTCCCTATTTCTTTAAGTCATCCATAACAATGAAAAAAAAAAAAAAAAAATAGTGGAGGGGGGGGGGGAGGGACTGCAATTTAAGATGAACTAGATTTGTGGTCTCAAAAATGATTTCTCTAATTAATATTGTTTGGTCTTCAGGAATTTTGACGAGTTTTAAATATCAAAATAACTGTCACGATTTTTTGACTAAGATCTCTAATATTTTAGCTGAAATTTCTTAAGTTCTACCCCCCACAACGACAATTCATGTCTTTGGCAGCCATGTCATCCTTGAGGTTTCAATCCTGCTGCATCCTAAAAACATTTCTATTTTGGAAGTTGGAAGTAATTTCAACCTCTACTACTTTATCACTCTCCAAATGATTTTTTTCAGATGGACTGCCCACCCAAAATGGGTTAAAAACAATTTAATTACTTCTATGTACCCAGCAATTGTGATTGTAGACTTATCTTAAATGATAGATCTGAACAGAAAGACAAAGCAAATTGAGATCTTCAGACAGGAAGAACAGCAAGCTAATCTTCAGAACACCATGCACACTATAAAAAGATATTATCTCCACCTGATGACAGTTGATTTATTTCATTTTAAATCTAGGTTTTGAACTGATTGTTTATTTAGGGTTCTAACAAACCAGTTAGTTTCATTTCAATAAGATATCCCCCTCTCCCCACAGAACTGCAGTGTGAGTTTTTTTGAGAGTTAGTTTATTTTTCAGTTCTTTTCAGGAGGGTAAAAAATATCTGATCCTATTCCCAGCCTCCAACCTGGTTTACTCAACACATGTTATGGCAATTGATTTTACTTTATTATACAGTCGACGCTCGTAATAACCACCACACATTATGAAGACCATCCTCATATAAGGACCGATGGGGAAAACCCAACTGTATCCCAATATACTCTATGTTGTACCTCTTATAGCGACCACTCGTTATAACAGGGTGGTCACAGGAAGAACAAAATCTTTTTCCCTGACTATTCCCTGATTTTTCCCTGTATAACTAAAATTTTCCCTGATTTCCCTTTTTAGCCTACTTTCCCGTTAAAAACAAAAGAAAGACGAAAAAAGTATTAAAAGTAGCTTAATGCATCTAAAAAATATCGCCAAGTCCAAAAAATATCGCCAAATAAAAAAAATATCGCCAAGTCCAAAAAATATCGCCAAGTAAAAAAAAATATCGCCAAGTCCAAAAAATATCGCCAAGTTAAAAAAATAAAAAGGTAAAATGAATATCGAAAAATTAAACATTTGAAAGTAGGGTATTGAGATGGGGAATTTGTGTGTCTGTCTGTCCCCCCCTAATAACTTTTGAACGAACATTCCGATTTGGACAAATTTTTTTTTGTTGGAAAGATCTCGGCGAGTACAGCTCATTCCCGTATTTGATTTTTTGATTTGAACAATTTTTGGTTCAACTTTGAACCGTTCAAACAACCTGTCCCGCGATGCTAACTTTTGAGTGAACAGTCCGATTTGAACAAACTTTTTTTTGTTCGAAAGGTCTTATCAAGGATACTTCATTCCCGTATTTACATTTCCGATTTGAACAATTTTTTGTTCAACATTGAACCGCTCAAGCAAGCTGTCACCCCTAATAACTTTTGAGTGAACAGCCCGATTTAAATAAACTTTTTTTTTTTGTTCGAAGGATCTCAGCAAGGATACTTCATTACCGTATTTAAATTTTCAATTTGAACATTTTTTCGTTCAACATTGAACCGTTCAAGCAACCTTTCCCCACCTAATAACTTCTGAGTGAACCATCCGAATGGAATAAACTTTTTTTTTTTGTTGGAAAGATCTCGGAGAGTACAGCTCATTCGCATATTTGATTTTTCGATTTGAACAATTTTTAGTTCAACTTTGAACCGTTCAAACAACCTGTCCCACGATGCTTTCAGAAAAAAAATTTGACATTAGCACCTACGGGGAATTTAAGTTGAATGTTGATCCTGAACTTAAAGGCGGATTTCCTTCAAACTAACTTTGTAAGAAAATGGTTTTGATAAATAATGTTTGCAAAGTACTTTTCTGAGTAATCTTCTGTGAGGACTCTGATTCCGACTCCGACTCCGCAAACATGGCGGAAATGCAGGCTCAGAAAAAAATGACTGACTGTGCAGACGATTTTTTGTTTATTTATTCATTTTTTGTTTAAATCATTATTATTATTATTGTTTATTTGTTTTTTTTTTTGGCAGACGATTTTTTTTTTGTTTTCAAAAATTTTTTATTCACGAGAGCATTTTATTCTTTATTTATATTTAACAACTGGCAACGGATTAAAAATAAAATTCGAGACATTTTATTAACGAACGAGTTTTTTTTTTCTTTCTTTGATAAAATGTGTTTTGATGTTCTTTGTACTTTTATTTTATTTATTTTTTATTATTATTATTTTTGGCAGACGATTTTTTTTTGTAATAAAAATGCTTCATTCACAAGGGTGTTTTATTATTTGTTTGTATTTAACAACTGGCAACGGATTAAAAGTGAAATTCGAGACATTTTATCAACGGACGAGTTTTTTTTTCTTTTTTTTTTTTTCCTTTCTTTGATAAAATGTGTTTTGATGTACTTTGTACTTTTAATTTTTTTTTTTTGAAAACAATTGAGGAATTTTTCTACGGAAGAACTGTAACAGTTACATTCTTTAAAAGGTGTGACAAAACTTTATTTATTCATTTATTTACTTTTTATGTGTCTATTTCATCTGATGAGAGGGGTATATTTTGCTTTTAGAAATCAGCTTTAAGTGCTAAAAAGGTATGTTTGACATAATTTTTAGTCTCAGATAATTAAGAGAACAATGATCAGATGCTAGAATGCCGATGACCATGTACGGGAAAGTAGGCTGGTTTAGTTCTTGACAGAACTTCTTGTTTTGTTTCTCATGCTCTTGAAGCATAATTTCTGTTCTTGCTTGATACTTGGATATGTCTGGCTGTATAAACCAGGGTTGCAGAGTCGGAGTTGAACTGATTTTGGGCCGTCGGAGTCGGAGTCGCTGAAAAACATGTCGACTCCGACCACCTCCGATTTGTATGAAATTTTATGCAGGTGAAAACATGTCTTTGAAACTAACAGATACAAATTTTCTGCGCCCAATATCCAAATCCTAAGCATCTAGGATCAATAAAAAGGGCTTCAAAATGGTGGGTCTGCTTTGTGAAACAAATTGCTATGTTTGGGCTTATGCAAGTGAATAAAAAATATTTGCAGCAAAAATGCAATGTGTTAAAATCCAGTCTGGCCATTTAACAAGAAAAGGATTAGTTTTGTACGGTGTTAAATGAAAAGGGCGGCACTTGTCTTTTGCTCTGGAGAAAATGGACTTTTTGGGAGGTCAGAGTGACCTCCGAGAATTGAGGGAAATGTGGTGAAATTACCTGCAAGAATTCTTCAGAAAATTTAACTTTTTGAGAGGTTACAATGACCTATGACCTCCAGCTGGGATACCTCAGCTTGCTACACCCCCCATAAAGTGAGTCCTGGCTACGACCATGAATAAAAATGCAACTTTTAAAAATGGACTTAACATTTCAACCTTTGTTTAGGGTTTTTCCCTCTTCACATTTGGATTTAAAAAATAATAATAATAAAGAAGCAGGAGTCGGAAGTCGGAATCGAAAGTTTTAAAAGCGCGGAGTCGGAGTCGACCATTTTTCCACCGACTCCGTAGCCCTGGCATAAACTACTTCAGGCACTATATTTATGTAAAAAACATGAGCAACAAAAGAAGGCGTTTGAGACTGCTAATTTTTTAAGAAAATATGAAGCTACATAGTCAGTTTGACTTATTGAACAGCACTAAAAAATGTTATTAAACCCCCCTCCCCCCCCAAGGATTTTTTTTCCTTTAACTATCAGTTTACGAAACTTCTAATATCTCCAAAGAGAGCCTAAACATTTTTTACTTAAGTTTTAAAAACTTTTGAGGAAACAATTGCATCTTCCATCTCTACTCTTTCCTCTAACTTCCCAAAAGACAAAATTGAACTTTCAAGACCACACACTCCCTCCCTCATTCTTAAGACACCTGGAGATGGTCTAAAATAGTGCTTTTAATATCATGTGTCGGATAAGAAAACTTTTCAAGAGAGAAGCCCAAGCCCTTTCCTCTAAGTTCACCAAAGACGGCCAAATTCGTATAAGCCTTACTATTTCTTCACCAAACAGTCTTCAAAGTTTTATACCTTCTATTTTAAATCAAATTATTTTTTGGCAAAGAGACCTCAAATACTTCCTACTTAAGTCACTAAAAGAAATCCATAAAATAGCATAATTTACATACATTCAGGGAGAAAATCCTTGAATTCACCTACTATCAATAAAGATGGCCTAAATAAGTATTTTCAAGCTCATAGTTTCAGATTTTTTCTGAACAGACTCCTCTCACTCTATATTTACATCACAAAACTAAAACGTTTAAAACTTCAATTTAAAAAAAAATTGGGGCAAGAGCCTCAAATTTTCTTCCGCTTGAGCCACTCTAAGATAACTTAAAGTAAAGTACTTAATAATTCAGTTTCAAAAATTTTTTGAGAGAAAGCCCTCAAACCCCTTCTCCTAAATCCATCAGAAGATAGCTTACATTTGGATTTTTAACGTTTCGGTTTTTGAATTTTTTCTTAGAAGAGCAGCCACTTCTATCTTTACATCCCCTAAAATTTCAAGACTGCAATTTCAAAACAAATTCGGGAGACATCTAACGAATGCGCTCTCTCTCTCTTAAATCACTGAAAAATAGCAATAAATCCAACTTCAAAAATTTCCAGAACAATCCCAAAGCCCTATGCTCATAAAAGATCGCTGATAATTACATCTTTAGGACTCTAGTTTTGGATTTTTCCAACAAAAATCCTCTTTGCCCTTTATCTTAATATTGCCTAAAACACCTTAAAAGATTTAGGATTTCAGTTAAAAAAAATTTTTAGAGACATCCTCTCCTTTTTTGAATTCACCCAAAGATAGCCTGAAACAGAGTACCTCCGAACCCCTTCCTATAAGTTCATGAAAGATGATCCAAATGTCCATGTTCAGACTTTCCCTCTTTCCTAAGCACCTAAACCCTCTCTTTACTTTTACATCACTAAATACTAAAAGTCTTACCCCTACCCTATTTTAGTTTTAAACGTTTCTCGGCAGAAAGTCTCTGACTCCCCTCTCTCTTTAGTTACACAAAGTAGTCTAAAATTTACCTTTTAATGCTTTAGATTTTTTTTTTAATTTTAAGTTACAACCGTCAAAACCCTTCTCCTAAGTTCCCCAAAGATTGCTTAAATTTGGGATTTTAATGCTGCAGTTTCGTAATTTTGTCAAAAAAAAAGGCCACTTGTGCCCCATTAGTTTTACGTCACTAAATTCAGCCTGAACTTTTTCGACTTCAGCTTTTCAAAATATTCCCGGGAAGATATCCCAAACTTTCCATCTCCTTTAACTCTCCATACTTCAGAAACTGCCATCAAATACATTTTTACGACTCTGTTTACGAATAATTCAACATGGTTTTGAAAAATTTTTCTAGTTAGTCTCTAAAATATCCTTGAATAATCAAATATGTAATCTTTTTTGATACTTCAGTATTGAAAAATTACGGACTTGAGCTCTGATTTAATTTTCCCTGATTTGTTCCCAAATTCCCTGATAATTCCCTGATTTTTCCAGAATTTTCAAATTCCCTGATAATTCCAGGTTTTCCCTGTTTTCCAGGTCTGTGGCCACCCTGTATAAAGACCGTTTTCTGCAGGACCGAGATGGGCGTTATATCAAGCGTCCACTGTAACTTTAATTTTAAGAATAGGGCTTTTTAAAGAATAGAAATGCAAGACTTATGAAGTAAATAAAAAAACAGCTGTTTTTCGAGTATATGTTTCAGTTGATTGCACACCGTTCTCTAGAAAAAATTGGCAAAACAAACATAGGGTTTTCCTTTCTCTTTCATTGAAAATTTTTGAGGGATTATCAGCTTCATTGTATGGTAAAATATAGGCATATCATCATGAAAAGTTTATTTGTAGGGTGAACTTCCTTCTGCAGGAACACCAACGAAAACAATAAAAATTTTAGGATTTTTAAGACTAAGTTCAAAAGCTTTGCAATTTTAGGACAATTTTTAAAATTTTAGGACAACTCTTAGTCCTGAATTCATGAGCAAAACTTGATTAGCAGCATTAACTCCCCATATGCTGACTCAAAACAAGTTGATATGTACTAAATAAGGATCACTGAATCAAGATAATAAAACACCACAAGCAGTCTCTTCAAAAAAGTGAATGGATAGCTGTCCTGTTAAACGAAAAATGATGGGCAAGAGAAATAGTTATGAAGATTTAAAGAAATCTATTGAAATAAAGTTTCAGAAGGTAGGTAATAAACTCAAACTACTACAAAGCAAGAAAAGGAAACAATTCCTTCCGTAGGATACTTAATGAAACTTCCAGGAGATCCAGCACCCATTGACTATGGTAGATTTTTTGTTTGAGCTCCCCCACATTTACTTAAAGATATTCTTAGAACTATAACAGGGTGGCCACAGGAACAACAAAATCTTTTTCCCTGACTTTTCCCTGATTTCTCCCTGTCCAACTAAAATTTTCCCTGATTTCTTGTACGGAGCATTTTTTATCCTCTTGAAGCTCAATTTCTTTTAATTGATACACTAGGTGGCCAAAAGTATCCGGACACTTTCAAAAATTCACATTTTTACATATAGCTTGATAAATAAGTGATCAATTGTTCTTTAACTTTAGTCATACAAAATATAGGCTTCACCGAACATTTCCAAGTTGAAATTAAATTACCCTTGCATTTGGGGGACGATAAGAAGGGGGGTCGAAAGAATAACCGCTTTTTGACCATAACTCTTTGAAAATAGCTCGGAATAAGCAATGCATTTCAGTAATTAATTAGCATACTATGTATAATTACTATAAAAATTCAAATGAACGTACCACTCTTACTTCCGAAGATATGAAACATTTTTTTAAAAACGGCAATTTTATTTGAAGGGTTTTTGCTCATAACACGCAGAGTTTTTAATCAAACCTTATCAAAACTTCAGGAAAGATGACAAAATACAAGAGAAAGAACATACTAAAACGGTTTTTAAAAATATTAAAAATCCGATGAGATATGAACGTTAAAAGGAAAAAAAATTTCACGGCGCATGCGCGAACGACAGAAATTTATAACTACAAAAATCTTGTAGCCTGGTATATACTGCATCTTATAAAAAAAGTTCCAGTTGAATATCATGAAAATTGAAAAAGATATCAGCGATCTAGTGAGCTGTATTTCATTCATTCGCAGACAATACATACATAGTGAGGGTCTGTCCACAAAGAGCTATTTTTAAAATAAAGGTTATTTCGTCATCGTTCAAAACCAACGTTTCAGGGGGTGTCCGGATACTTTTGGCCACCTACTTATAAGGTCTTTTTGGCCGAATGGGCGAAATGTGACTTCTATGCCAAATATAGATTTTTAAACAGTATACAATTTAACATTGAAAAATATGCTCGATTGTCCCCACACTATTTGTGAACAACCCCTCTCCATTTATGAATTGTCTGCAAATGAATGAATTACAGCTCACTAGATCGCTGATATCTTTTTCAATTTTTACGATATTCAACTGGAACTTTTTTTATAAGATGCAGTATACACCAGGCTACAATATTTTTGTAGTTATAAATTTCTGTCTTTCGCGCATGCGCCGTGAAAAATTATTTCCTTTTAACGTTCATATCTCATCGGATTTTTAATATTTTTAAAAACCGTTTTAGTATGTTCTTTCTCTTGTATTTTGTCATCTTTCCTGAAGTTTTGATAAGGTTTGATCAAAAACTCTGCGTGTTATGAGCAAAAACCCTTCAAATAAAATTGCCGTTTTTAAAAAAATGTTTCATATCTTCGGAAGTAAGAGTGGTACGTTCATTTGAATTTGTATAGTAATTATACATAGTATGCTAATTAATTACTGAAATGCATAGCTTATTCCGAGCTATTTTCAAAGAGTTATGGTCAAAAAGCGGTTTTTCTTTCGACCCCCCTTATTATCGTCCCCCAAATGCAAGGGTAATTTAATTTCAACTTGGAAATGTTCGGTGAAGAATATATTTTGTATGACTAAAGTTAAAGAACAATTGATCACTTATTTCTCGAGTTATATCTAAAAATGTAAATTTTTGAAAGTGTCCGGATACTTTTGGCCACCTAGTGTACTTGGATATTTCTGGCTATTTAAACTACTTCAGGCATTAATTATTATTTTTCTAAAATGAGCAACAATAACAAGAAATGCATTTGAGACTGCTAATTTGTTAACAAAAATTGAAGTTACATGGTTGCTTTGATTTATTTAATAACACTAAAAAAGTCATTAACAAAAGGAATGTCTTTCAAATTTAAAATCAGTTTACTAAACTTCTAACATCTCCAAAGAGAGCCTAAAAACTTTTAATTGAGTTTTTAAAAACTTTTAAGGAACGTCTTCAGGGGTCTGGCCAGAGGAAATTCGGGTCCGTTAACGGACCCTTCACAAAAATACAATCAAGCAAAACGGACCCTTCACAAAATGCTGATCAAACAAAACGGACATTTCACACATTATTCACTCAAAAAGCAAATCTGAAATCAAAATAACGCGTAGCATATTTCTGCTTATAAGTCCATAACTTTTGGTGCTTTTCTGAAGTTAAAGAAGGGAATCGCTTATCAGCTAATTTTGCGAAAAAAAAAAGTCCGCACACTTCCTGCCTGCCATGCTCCAGCAAGCGATAAACCTTTAATGTAAAATGTAGCACTTTTTGTTGGTTTCTTTTAAAGAAATTAACAACTTAAAAAGGTAGTTGTTTTGCTTTAATATTTCTGCTTGTTTGTTTTATCATATGCAAATCAAAGTGGCTTGCTGCAATGTTACTGTTATAGATTTCTCTGAAATGCAGACTAAGGATTTTTCTCCCTGCTCTTGACTTAAACAAAAAGGAAATAACAATAATAACAATTTTCTGCTGAATGAACTTAGAACTGCGAACAGATATCTAGGGTTGAAGAAAAAATGGGATTGCTTCTGGTTTTTGATGCTTACAAGGGTGGTGTTATAGTTATATTCAGAAATTAGTGTATTTTTTCGTCTGTTAATATTGGAAGTTTGGTATTGTCTGTTTGCTATGAATCTCTATCGTATTTTTTCCTCCGAAATTTTTGGCGAATATGTCAGTGATTATTAATGACATTCATCATATAAACTTGAAATGCAATTCTAAAATTATTTGACTTTAATAAATTATTTATTTACCGCTTCTGATGCTTTCATTTTGAGAAATGCAATCTCTGCATCCGATATGCAAATCGAGTTTTACTTATTTTTCAAGCTAATTACTCTTTATTAAGAGCAAAATAAATGAAAATTCGCTTTATTTTTTGTTCAGATCATTATTTTAAAGTTTTGAAAACAAAATTAACTGTTCTTTGAGTCTAAATGTTAAACGCTAAATAGATTGTTTCATTTTATTTTTGCGTGAATTGTGTCAGCAGACATTCATTATATGTTTATCATAAACCTTTAAAATGCAATTGTAAAAAAATTTTACTAAAATAAATTTATTCATGACTTTGAAAAATTGCAATCTCTTTGCATCCGCTACAGGAATCGGATTTTTGCGCATTTTTGATGTAATACTCTTTTTTGCGAGGAAAATAAATAAAATGAATTTTTATTTGTTATTAAATGCAAAAAAAAATTTTTTTTTTTCAAAATTGTTTGATTTTCACAAAATTATTTGATTTTTCACAAAATGATTTAGTTTTTCACAAAAAACGGACCCTGTGAAAAATGCTGGACAGACCCCTGGTCTTTCGCCGCTACTCTTCCCTCTAACTTCACAAAAAATAGAAATTAAACTTTCAAGACTGCACAAAATCTCCAAAGCCTTAAGACATCTAGAGATGGTTTAAAAGTTTTTAATATGTTGGTTATGAAAACTTTTCAAGAGAAAAAGCACAAACACCAAAGTTCAACACCAAAGCCAAGTTCATCAAACGGGGTCAAATATGTATAAGCCATACTATTTCTTCAGCAAACAATCCCTAAAAGATTTAAACCTTCAATTTTAAATCAAAATTATTTTTGCAGAGGAGCCCCAAATCCTCCCCACTTAGTCAGAAAGAAAACCTTTAAAAAGTGTTTTTTTTCATATTTGAGCTTTGAT
>JAXGGA010021743.1:0-16093 GCA_038373865.1 Uloborus plumipes | reverse complement strand
CGTCAAAAAGAGCTCAGTACACAACACGTATAAGTCCGTCAAAATCGTAAAAATTTAAGAACCCAATACATTCTGCCATGCATTAGGTATAGATGAAAGCAAAGCAAGTCGATTCCACTCAAAAGTGTGATTCAATTTAAAAAATATTACACTCGTTATATTTTAAAACTTTCTCTTACTTCAAAACGCATTCTTTTCTTTTATAAAAAATATTGTATTCCGTTTATACTTTAAGGTGAGTCCAAGAGATTAAATTTATCATATAATTAATTTAAAAATTACTCACTGTTTCTTTATCCTATATGTTACGCTGTCTTTAGTTTATCTAAAGAATCCCTCAATTCAATAAATATTTTTAGAAATCACTCATCATCCACTATAATCCATTACATTTTGTCTGCTTGGTTTAGCTTTAATTGGATCAAAGTCGAGAATAATGTCCAGTTCAGATCAAATCCTTGATAGAGATTACAGGGAAAATATAAATGAAACATCATTATTTTGAATACGAAGTTTTTAATAGGGTAAACCGGAGCACGTTTATGCAGTGCCCTTGTTTCTTAACGTGTTACAACTGGTGTGTCACCAGCAGTGGTCGGAAGTAGCGCGCTACAAGTAGCGAAACTACTGTAGTAGCTACATTTTTTAGTAGTTTGTAGTGTAGCGCACTACTTTTTAAAAAAAGTAGAGTAGTGAGTAGCGCGATACAAAAAAAAAATAGTTTGTAGCAATTCCTTGAAACTACTTTTAAATTAAAAAAATAAATAAATGAAAAAATAAATAAATGAAAAAAATTAAAAAAAAGAGAACGAAGGAAAAAACAAGGTGAAATTGACTCTGACTGGTGCAAATCTTGCACGAGTACAGTAGCGAATGCAATGAGAAATAATATCCATAAAAATGTGAGCTGATCTTAGATACATCATTTTGACGGAAATATCTGTTCGATGTCATCGGTTTATTTGGCATCATAAATTTTATATTCCTTCGATTAATTTTCATGTTTCTAAATATTCCCTGGCAAGAAATTAAAAAAAAAAAAGAAAGTTGAATTCATTCAATCTTTAAACTTTTGAATCCTTTCTTGTGGCGAATATTAGTAAAAATTGTAAAAAAAATTTAAAAAAGACAAATTTTAACAAAAAAAGGAACAAGAAGGAAAAATAACAAATAAATTCAAAGATAATTCCTATTTCTATTCCGTACTCAAATGAGTTAATTTATCAATGTACGAGGGCTGTCTGAAAAGTTTCCGACCTCGATATGAAAATGGTTAAACTTATGAAACAAAGAGAGATGTTCTTATTAGGGAGTCTTCTGGAAACTTGAAACCGTAATTTTGGCTATTTTTAGTTTAAATTGTGTGCGTGACAGCCATACCAGTGAGTTGCTCCAACAGTTTTTTTGAAAATGGAAAAAATCGAATAGCAAGCTCTGATTCGATACTTGTTTTAAAAAGGAAATATGCCTGCACAAATTAAAAAGGAGTTGGACTCAGTGTATGGGGACTCTGTACCATCGTCTACAACCGTAAATTTTTGGGTACCGGAATTTAAACGTGGCCGTACCAGCTTGAGTGTTCATGAACGCTCAGATCGACCCAAACTGCTACCACTGATGAACACACTGCTAAAGCTCATCAAATTGGGCTGAATGACGCAGATTGAAGGTGAGATATATAGAAGAATCTATGAATATCTCTAAGGAATGCACATGCTGCATTTTAAATGAGAAATTAAGCACGTGGAAGCAGGCTGCACTTTGGCTGCCGCGTTCGCTCAATTTGACCAGAAACGTGTCCGAATGAACATTTGAAGCGCACTTTTGGCACAATGAACCAGAGTTTTTCTGATGACTTATCAGTGTGGATGAAACCTGGATTATTCAGTACACTATAGAAACAAAAATGCAGTCAAAGCAATGGACTGCAGAGTGAGAACAGCTCCAAAAAAGGCCAAAACAGTTCCTTCTGCAGGAAAGTGATGCCGACCGTTTTCTGGGATAACCATGGAGTGATACTCATTGACTACCTTAAAATGAGAAAAGCCATAACAGGAGCACACTATTCTACTCTTCTTGACAAATTGAAGGAGGAAATAGAAGAAAAACGGCCGCATTTGAAAAAGAAAAAAGTTCTTCTTCATCAAGAAAATGCTCCTGCTCACACCTCAGTGGTTTCAATGGCCAAAATTCACGAGTTAAGGCTCGAAATAGTTGAACACCCACCCTACTCACCAGACCTGGCCCCAAGCGACCCTTTCTTGGTCCCTAAGCTGAAAGAAGCACTTGGAGGACAAGGTTTTTTTCAAATGAGGAGGTCATAAACTTTGTCAACAGCTTTTTTGAGGACACATTTTCATCATTACTTTTGGATGTGTTAAAAGGATGGGAGCATTACTGGATGACGTGTGTGGACTTATAAGGGGACTATGTCAAAAAGTAATAGCCAGTTTGAACGATAAAAATATTTTATCTATACTAGGTCGGAAACTTTTCAGACAGCCCTCGTAAACCACTGTTCGAATTTTTTGGTCAATCCTGAAATGATGTATGTATTTTATTTATTTATTTTTTTAAAAAGTAGCGAAGTAGCGGCTGCAATTCGAAAGTAGTTTGTAGTCGCTACATTTTGAAAAAAGTAGTTGTAGTTAACTACATTTATAACAAAGTAGTTGTAGTTCGCTACAAAAGAAATGTAGTTTTTCCAACCACTGGTCACCAGTCGTAACCAGGGTTGCCAGACGTCCCGGATTTCAAGGGACAGTCCCGTTTTTTGAAATATTGTCCCGCGTCCCGGGGAACCTTGATACGGGACGGCTAAAGTCCCGTATTCTGGCTAGAAGCAGCATTTTACAAAACGAAACATTACTTTCAGGAAAAAAAAATGAAGTAAAATAAAAAAAGTTAACTAGAGTGATAAGAAAATTGATTGAATTATAATATTTTCCTATTCTGAAGTAATGTTAGTGTTCTATTCATTTAGAGTAGAAATTATTGTGACAATCAATTCAATAAACGTCCGGTTTAAAAGTGGGGTATCTCCTTGTAAATGATTTTACTATGCCTTATTATACGAAAAAGCCCTTCTCAAATTTTTAATTATGAAAGAAATATATGTGTTCAGCTACTATTAGTCACTATATTTTTGGAAAAATTGGGAAATGTTTTGAAATTTGCTTCGCTTCGCTTTTATGCTAAAAGATGTAACTAAATGTTATTCCATTTCGCAAAGAAATACGCGTTTTAAAAACATGAAAATACATAATTTTTACAATGAGCGACAGAAATATTAATTACAGTGAGCTTTATGGCAACCGAAAGCCCATCAAAACGAAGAAAGATTTATTGCAGCAGTAAAATCAAATAGAAAATATGATTTAAAAAAAATCCGATATCATATAAAAATAATTATGTTATAATAATGACAAAACTAGTTTTTTCCCAAAAGAGATTGAATATTGATTTTTTTTATTTGTTTTAGGTTAATTTCATATAGTGAGTTCAAAAAGTAAGGTTTAATTCTATGTCTACTCAATTGTAATAAAGATTTTGGAAATTACTCATTAAAATTACTTTTCATTCAAATTTCTCCATTGGTACGACTAGCTTTTTGAAAAAGTACACACTAAACATTAATTATCAGTAGAAGTGACTAAAATATCTTTCACGCCAAGACAGGCCCGTCATTTTGGACATCAGGACGGGTGGTCAATAGCCTCTCCCCTGGTTTTGGGAAATAAATGTATTTAAACATAAGTGGGCTTGGCTTTTGCCTTTTTTTTTTGGTATAATTTACATTGAAATTTGGTATAATTTACCCCCCCCCCCTCCCCCGGCAAAATTTGAAATGACGAGCCTGCGTCAGGAAAAAGTTGGGTTAATAACAGAAATACGAATTTTCACAATAAATAGTGTAAAACCTTTTCCCACTAATATTCATGACGAAAAATAACTGCAATGGTCGAAAATTAAGTTTTATTCATATGATCATTGTATATTTTTTTCTTCATTTATATTTGTGAGAAACGTGAAATATTAAAGTCAAGTCGTTCAATCAAAAGTAAAAATTCAACTTTTAGACTTCATCTCTCAATATCCCCCCCCCCCCCCCAAGAGCCTGTCCCGTATTTACAGTTCTTAAATCTGGCAACCCTGGTCGTAACAGATTGATGCTGTTCCCTAATAAAGTACTCTCACAAGTTTTTTTAGCGTCCCTCGAGTTTTGATATAGCATTTGTAGGAGGATAACATATCTTTTTTTGCAAAATTGAATAAATTTGTGTTGAACTTATTGAAGCTTGTCGTGAACTAAGAATGCTTAGATAAAAGTAAACAATTATATGAATACTAGCCGGGTACCCGGCCCTGCCCGGGTTTGTGCCGGGTATGGTGTTTTAGTGACACGTGTTCATGAATTTTTTAACATTAAAGTGCATATCTATATACACAATGGCTGCTTCTGTAAACAATGGTAATTTTTTCTGTCTGGACAAACTAAAAAACTGTATTACACACCTGAAACACAAATGCAAGATGCAAATAATGTTTAGGTAAATCGGAAATGTTATAAGCTTGGTACAGGGTGCGGCGGAGAAACTTGCAGACTTGAAAAGTCAACTAAGGAAAAAGTACTTCATGTATCAGTTTACTACTTTTTATAAGATATGGTACCCATTCTGAATTTGTATATTAGTTAGATTTAAAAACTACATCGGGGAGAATGGCGGCCCCTGTTAACGATACACTCATCTACCCTAGATTTGAAGTTTTGTTGCACTCTTTCGAGCATATCCATTGGGATGTTTGTGATAGGAAGCCGAATGTTGTTCTTCAGGCGTTGCAGGGTCCGGGGCTTGTCGTTGTAAACGATCGATTTGAGATACCCCCATAAAAAATAGTCACAGCGTGTCAAATCGGGGAAGCAGGCCGGCCACGGTACGTCGCCTTTCAAGGAGACGTTATCACTCAACTGGTGAACCACAGCAAGTTTGTAGGGATGAAACTGGAGTTTGTTGTGAAGAATTCGTCTCAGTGTCCAGTCAAAAATCCCCAAAGCAGCAGCGTGTTTACGCGTGGGAGAGCGCAAAAACTACTCCCCTTTTCGACGTTTTCTAGGGTTCTGGAAATTCGTTGACCTCCTGGGCCTCTTTTTGCCACACTCCCACTTTCCCTGAATGTTTTCACCCACAAAATAGTCGATTCCCAGCCAGGAATGGGAATAACGTGCTGAATTTTGAACCGAGTTCGGAAGGCACGTTGAGTGGCAACCACCGAAAGATGATTTGAAAAGTAAGATTCGGCGGCGAACGCTCGTTGCTCCTTTGTATAACGCATGGCGACAACTAAACTCTATAAGATAACAAAACTTCAGGACCCTCTCTTTAAAATGAGACTCTTCCCATTCCTTTCTGACCACTCCTTGCTAATTAGCATCCAATTAAAATCAGCAAGTTTCTCTGCCACACCCTGTAAATTAAAATAAATATATATTTACAATATCAATCGCACTGGAGTCAAGTATTTCCAAACATTACACGTAAAATAAGTCCCATCATTAGTTTATATTCTTGTGACTACATTGGTGAATGCATCTTTCGTACCTTTCTTAAAAATTTTTTGACTATAAACATTTTCTGTTCTCTAACTGTTGCCAAAATCAATTATCTTTTTATTTAGTCTCGGTAGCGATTATTGGCACAGATGAATCTAAAAATCCTAAGAAAGCAATAAATTTCATACTTACTCCAGAGAAGCCTAGGTTCAAAATGTTCATTATGATTACTATTAATATTGTTGTTGCATGGCAACCAAATTTTTGCAACAATGCACTGAAAATTTAATTATTTAATGGGGAAAATGACATGAAATTTACTATTTTCCATAATAACTTTTTTAAACTAAGCTTTTTAGAAATAAATTATAGCTTATCCTGCTCTCTGTTACTGTAGCTATCTAACGGTGCAAAAATGGTTAAAATCGGTTCAGTAGTTTGGAAGATTACCCCGGACATACGGTTTCAGAAGAAGTCTTTTATGTATATAGATTAGCAGAACTTTCTCCTTGTTTGAGAACAGTATAACTAAGTTAGATGTCAAAATAATTAAAAAAATGCCGTTCTGTAAGTGAGACTGGGTCAGTAAGTGAGACTGAGTAAACGTGCCCCGGGCACGGGGCAGGTTTACGCAACAGACTAACTTTATTAACCGCTTTACAAGACCATAACGTCTAAAACTTCTTATCTTGAAACATAAAACTAGAAAAATCACTGAGAAAAATCCACGTAAATGTGCCCCGGTCTACCCTATTTAGTGTCAAAACATTTTTTGAATAAGCAGATAATGTTATTGCTTACAACGATGAAATTCTTATGCAATAAAAATACTCTATCGGCTTTGGTCAGTACCTAATTTCCGAAGAGTACGGGTGACATAAGAAAGTAGTTATAAAGGTAATCCATAACGGTTTAGAGAACGTCCTTAGAAAATTCACTAAAGGAAATTTCCCATAAGGCGCAAATCACTTTACCTTGAGTGCGAGAAAAAAAATAAGTAAGTTTTCCTTAAAGCGAAGATATTGTTTTTGCACTTCAGTTAATTTTTACTGATCGTGAACAACAAATTAAGATCAAAATCTATTCAGGTCCAAAAAATATTACGTGAAGAACACAGTAAAATTGAGAAAAATTAATTTTGTATTTTCAGTTGAAAACGCATAAGTTCAGAGCAAAAGGAAGATATTTTCTTTTAGTGTATTTTACATTTTGATTTTGGCTAAGTGGAAAAACTAACGGAGGGTTAAACAATGCACCCTTTTATCCAAATGCTTATCGCTTTCAGGGTTTTAATATAGAATAAAAATGAGCATTACATTCGGAACGAACTGCCCTCTATCAAAGAGCCTCGAAAAGAAAAAAAAGCAGATAAATCAACGATTAGTTGGATTTCTAAATTTAAACTCAGAAATTAACCAATCAAAAATTTTATTAGAATTGTTCAGATCCATCGCCAATAGTTTCAGGCTTCAAGGTAGCGCTTTCTTCCGAACGGTTGGAGCCCCTTTTGAGGCAATGTGGTGTGGGGGAGGGGGGGTACGGGGGCGTTGATTAAAATTTCTACTGACTACAAGAGAGAGAAAAAAATGTGTTTTTTTTTGTGAAGGACAAGAAATATGGTGTACTTGTGCGAAAAATCAAATTTCAAAAATATCTACACAACAAACGGAGACAAAAAAAAAAAAAAAATCTTATTCAAACTTAATGACAGATCAAAATGTTAAATTTTTTGAGCCATTTTACATTGAACGATTAAATGATGAAAAAATATTACAGATAAAATTTTAAACTTTGTTAGAATAGTGTTGTAGAAAGCGAGTATTTTTCCATGTCAAAGTTTGGAAGATTGTTAATATTTTTAAAAGCTTTGAAGATCTTGACAAATTTTTGAATTTATGTCAAAAAATATGAAAGATTGCTGATGAATTTCAGCTTATTAACTAAGCAAGTACATTTAACAAAAAAAATGAATTAAATTAACAAAAAGCAAAAGTTGATTGTTTTTCAAATCGGTCGAAACAGCATACGTACTTTTTAACAAGATAAATGCGATATACTTAATTGTTCTCGAAATAAACCTTTTGTGAATCTAAAGTATAAGCTTATTAATTTTTGAGTTAAGTGCAGTAGAACCTGATCAATCCGGATTAACAGGGGATGCAGGTCATCCGAATCGAGGGAAATACGAATTAAACAAAATAGTGTAAAAGTTGAGTCAAGCTAAATACACTGCTGTAAGCAGAATTTATATATATATATATATATATATATATATATATATATATATATATATATATATATATATATATATATATATATATATATATATATATATATATATATATATATATATATATATATAATCGGGTAACGTATAAACGAATACGCCGCTTATACGAATAAATCTCCCCGGAACCGATGCCGTTAAAGATCCCCGCTTAATCAAATACCTTGCTCAATCGATCAGTATTTCTTGGATCCGACAGTATTCGTTTAAGTGGGGCCGCCACTATATTCAAGAAAGTTAAATATAAATCTGCATAGGGAAATTAAAAAAAAAAAATACAAAATGCACCCCCCCTCCCCATCAAAAATCTATAATTTCACTAACTTTCCTTTTATTCAAACAGTGTGTACACCTAAACCGTTGTTCGGATTAAGGGAGGTCCAATTTAATTGGATCCGGATTTGTGAGTGTTGACTGTAAATATTGCATTTGCAAGACTTGCCCACGTGGCAGGTCAGATTGGGAAATTCATAACCAATCAACAGAGATTGCTCACATCGAGTTAAATTGCAATAATTGAAATTCACCTATTTGCTTTCGTTGAAGCAGAATCAGCAACGTTCAAGAAGTAATTGGAAATTCTCTGTTCACAACAGTCAAGCGATTGTTTGCTAACTATTGATTCAAAATGTTGGAGTAGCGATTGGCACATCCGTTGTGAGCTACCCATGCTACGCCAGGCAAATAGTTATGTGGCGGTTGAATAACTTTGAAATTTAGGTCTCGAGATTTATGTATAGAACTGCGAATGAATGCGATAGCATTTAATTAAATAAAATGTTTTTAATTTACTATGAAACAGCCTGTTCTTTAAATAGAATCGTGTTCTCTGTCTGAATATAAATTTTATCGCAACTGTCGCCACAATTAATTTCTCTCATCTTAATCACTTCAATAAGTTTTATTGAGAAAATTAAAGGGAAAAAGTTCTCGATAATTTTCTCAATGGAAATGATAGAGAATCTTTTATTTTTAATTTCTCTAAAAATCATTCGTTTAGTGTTTTCAAAGAAAACACTTTAAACCAACCTCCTGAACTTAAAAGTTGAACCACATCTACTTTTGACAGATCAAGTTTGACTTTGACACCTGTGTATGGGTACAAACGAATTTTTTTTACGCATAACCCGAATTTGAGTAGTATTAATTTGGTACAGTCACT
This sequence comes from Uloborus plumipes, assembly GCA_038373865.1. NCBI lineage: Eukaryota > Metazoa > Arthropoda > Arachnida > Araneae > Uloboridae > Uloborus > Uloborus plumipes. The sequence goes on along the minus strand of JAXGGA010021743.1, from coordinate 7,093 downwards.
TTGAATAGCTTTTAACCATGTGGCTCAACTTACACTACTTCATATTTTTGGTTTATTTATTTGACTTGAAAAGATGCCTTAAAAGGCCCAAACATTCACTCTGCCGGCCATGTATCATTATCAGTTTATGTAAAGGGACAGGTGATAATCAAAGCTAGATAATCAACCTAAAATTTTTATACATTGGCATTAAAAAAAAAAACAAATAAATAACTATTTTTAAATAAATATTTATTTCAAGAAACATTTTAACCCTTTTTAAGGCGGTGGTAAGTATCTTACCACCACGCTAGAACTTAAAACGCACTAGAAATGCACAAAAGTTTTATGTACAACATATAATGCTCCATTGTGAGCTGCTCCACGTTTCATGTTGTTCCATCAGACAAACTAAAAGTATTTTTGGTGATTTACATTGTATTTAGTGAAATGTCATAAATAAATCAGCCGAATGTCATTGCTTGTAATGGACGGTGGTTAACTTTACTCACCCCTCTTAAAAACAGAAGAAACAAAATTAAAAAAAATTTTTTTGGTCATAAATGAGCTTTATTTTTGTAATTATAATGCAAAATGTGAACTTTGGAGAAAAACAGATTGTGCCCGTTAAAGGGTTAACTGGTGGGGTATTCATTCCGGGTTTAATTATCCATTGTAGTTTATTATTATAAAATCTGAATAAGTTTTTTTTTTCGGTTTTTTTTAGAATATTTTTTTTTAGAATAATGAGCAGTTATTTTGTACCAAGAATAAATTTTTTGATGTAAAGAACGACCCCCTGAAACTGTATGAGTTATTCTAAATCATTATCATCATGCATTTCTTTCTTTCTTTCTTTTTTTTTTTTTTTTGTTCACTTTGAATCAATCTTTGAATCAATCTTAATTTCACCACGGAATCTCATGATTTTTTTTTAAAGTGAATGCAACTGAAATTATTTTTGTTGTTTATTATATTTCCCAGAATTATCTTATTGTATGAGTTTGTTTTTAATTTCTACGTTGCACAGCTTAGAAATTCAACACAAAAAGCTTCCTTCTATATAAATTGTTGTCTTCAGTTTAATTCAGCATAAGAGGAAAAGGGAAAAAATATTATTTATGACACATCGCTATATTTCTTGACAAGCTATTGAGAAACTTGCCTGGTGGAAAAATAAAAGAACGTGAAATGACATCTGTTATTCCGCTACTCATTTATGGAGGCAATAAAAGTTACAGTTAATAAAGTCGATTTTATTTTCTATCGTCCTGTAACCGCCGATTTTGTTTTTCTCGTTTCATATTGTTGTCTCTGTTTTTCGTGGTGATTAATTGTACAAATACAAGTCACAAAATAATGACGAAGTTTCGTAGGAAAACAATGTAATCGGAGTTTTGAAATACTTAGTAGAATTGTTTTTGTTCAGGAGAGAAAGATTTCTACTTATCGCATGTGTTCTGTCACTCAGTCAATTAAACCGTTCCTTACTATCTTAAATAAAGTAGTACAGTGCTAGAGAAAAATATAGCACCAGAAAAGAAACATGGGAAATATTGAAGTAAAACAGTGCAAGTGAATGTGGAAAGAAGCTTTATGAAAACAAAGATCATATTAAACACAAATTATGAAAAAATAAGCATTAGTACTTTAACATGTTTTTTAATTAAAAATAAAGAAGACGTAAGCCAAAATAATTAGACGGATGGCAAAAATAAAATTCCCTACGCCCTAAATCAATTTTGAAGTAATATACTCCAACAACGTCTTTAAAACGTTTTTTAGAGCATTCCCAGAAGACTATTATGTGCATTTATTTAATTCATCCCTAATTCTGGTAACTTTTCCCATTTGAGTAAATATGACTCACTAAAATGCCCTTTAAGTTCTCATTTGAATTAAAGACTGGATTTTTAGCAAAATAGTTTATAAAACGGCAAAACGCACTTCATAGACCTGAAACCATGCTTTTGTGCAGCTTGATGTATGAGCGGATGAGTTGCCTTGTTATAATAAATCGTCTATTTAAAAGAAAATCCACACAGGCATTCTCTTTATTTATCTGTTGGATTTGAAATACTGTAAATACTTGTTAGACTAGAAATCTCGCCAAGTTTGACGCAAAAAAGTTGCCGAAAATGATGCCTATTTGGAGATATCACTTAAATTTCTAACCAGTCCCACAGGAGCAATATTAAGCGGTGCATAGCTGACAAAAAAAAAAAAAAAAAAAAAAAAAAAAAAAAAAAAAAACATTCAGGAAAAGTTTCAAGAACTAAGGTAATTTTGAGTGAAAATTAATTCAATAACATCTAATTGGTTGCAATTTCATTATAACAAATTAAGCAAGCAAAATATAAAAATGATAAATGCTAATAAAATTTAAAACAAAACTTGACTGTTTTAACAGACCCGAAATTTTGAGTTTTTCCAGGGGGGGGGGTGTAAGAGTGTATATTTATACAAAATGAAGATTTTAACGGAAAACGAAAGCTTTTATGTTAATATACTCATCTCTTAAAGTCAGGGGAGGGCAATTGCCCCCATTCCTTGACCATCATTAGTGACGGGCATGTGTTTCAATTCATTTTTACTTCCTTTTAAGTAGTAAAGGAAGTATTGTGATCGCGAAAAAAAAATCACTCAAGTTTGAGTCTAAATATTGATTTTGCTCACCCCCGAATAAATGTTCAGTAGTTTTTTCGGCCTGTCAGCACGTACATATGTACCTACCAACATATAAGCAGCCGAAAAATCCTTTTCAACCACCCCCGAGTTAATTACGACGAGTTTTCTCGTGACGTCTGTATGTACGTATGTGCGGATGTATGTGCGTATGTGTGTCGCATAACTCAAAAACTATGTGCCGTAGAAGCTTCTAGCTTGGTATGCAGGCTCTGAGGATGGTCTAGTAGTGCACCTCTCCTTGTGGTTGCATTCGAGCGTTCTCAAGGGGGTGTTTTACCCCTTTTTTGGAGTAAATCAGTGTTCATTTCAATGCAGACTCAAGTGATATGAATTAGCGCGACCACTTGGTGATATGTCACCAAGGTTTTGGTCGCCAAGTGTTTTACCCCAACTTGGCGACATATCACCAAGTTGGCGACAAATGTGAAAAAAAAAATATTTTCTGAATTTGGGTTCAACTTGGCGCTATTGGCGATATTTTGCGAAAAATTTACTGAATGATATTAAAATCAGCAATATTGAGAAAATTAACCATTGTAAAATATTTTTTGCATTGTTTCGTGGCAGATTAGGGGAGTAAATATTTGAATTGTTACCTTTCTCCCTCCAAGCACTTTTTTTAACACTTAAGGCAACTACTAAGACATTTACACGTAAAAGAGAGGAAGTAGTGTGGGGTCCATACCAGATTTTTACTTCCTTTTACGTAGTAAAGGAAGTATTGTGATCGCGAAAAAACAATCACTCAAATTTGAGTCTAAATTTTGCTTTTGCTCACCCCCGAATGAATGTTCAGTAGTTTTTCGACCTGTCAGCACGTGCATATGTACCTACCAACATATAAGCAGCCGAAAAATCCTTTTCAACCACCCCCGAGTTAATTACAACGAGTTTTCTCGTGACGTCTGTATGTATGTATGTGTGGATGTATGTGCGTATGCGTATGTGTCCCGCATAACTCAAAAACTATATGCCGTAGAAGCTTCTAGCTTGGTATGTAGGCTCTGAGGATGGTCTAGTTGTGCACCTCCCCTTGTGGTTGCATTCGAATGTTCCCAAGGTGGTGTTTTACCCCTTTTTTGGGGTAAATCAGTGGTAATTTCAATGCAGACTCAAGTAATATGAATTGGCGCGACGACTTGGCGATATGTTGCCAAGCTTTTTTCGCCAAGTGTTTGACGCCAACTTGGTTACATATCGCCAAGTTGGTGACAAATTTGGCGAAAAAATTATTTTTTGAATTTGGGTTCAACTTGGCGCTATTGGCGATATTTTGCGAAACATTCACTGAATGATATTAAAATCAGCAATATTGAGAAAATTAACCATTGTAAAATATTTTTTGCATTGTTTCGTGGCAGATTGGAGAGTAAATATTTGAATTGTTACCTTGCTCACTCCAAGCACTTTTTTAACACTTAAGGCAACTACTAAGAATTTACACGTAAAAGGAAGTAGTGTGGGCTCCATACCAGATTTTTTTTTATCGTACTTGGAAGCGGAAATTCTCGTGTGCAACAGAAGTAACAGAAGTAGACCAACAGAAATCGAGGACTGATACAAGGGAGGGGTTATGAGGGCGATCTCCCCTCCTTTGCGGGACTGATCACAGGCAAATGTTCAATATTGATGCTCAAAAAAGTATTTTTATACAATGTTTGATGTTTGCAAAAGGGAGGTTTAGGACTCTCTTCAAGATACGTTTTGCAATTGAAGTTCAAAATCTATATATGAGGTTAACACTTGTAAACCGATATGTATGGTAAAAGATACTTAATGAAATCAATTATCCCTCCCTAGAAACATTTCTAGATCCGCCCTTGGCGGAAATGTCATGGAGTGAGATAATTTCATTTAAAAATTTTGCACTGATCAGAACACTTGTAATTCATATTAGTGAAGTTAAAAACCAAGTTATAAAGCAGAAATTAGGTAAAAATTTTCATTTGTAATTCAGCTTTTTAATCTTATCGGAAAGCCAAAATAGAGTTACATTACTTTCCCGTGGCAATTTTATGGGGGAATAAATTAACAAATATGCATGGAAAAGTTGTATTCGAACTTGCGCAAGAGCAATTTTTTTTTCCTTACTTTAAAGAAAAAAGAATATTATTGGTCACTTTCTGTATTTCAGTTTCAGAACTCCTAATACGCTCTTGACCACATAGAACAACGTGTAAAATTTCAAAAGAAAGCATTTAAGTAAATAATCAATAAAATAATTCTTTATTGGATGGTTAATTATTCTTGGAGCTCAATTTGAAAAAAAAAGTTCAACCTTTACGATACAGTGATCCTTTAAATTATTCATCTCAGTGATCTTATCCGCATCACATAAAGTTGTACGGAAAAGCCCTATTTTAGAACTAGAGCCGAGTTTCCCACAGTATCGTTCGTGGTACTATCATACTAAAACGTATTCAAAGCGAAAACACATTTATAGAAAATAAAAAAGTTATTGTTTATGTACGAGCAAAGGTGCAGATCTCTCCCCCCTCCCCAGAACCCTTGATTTTAACACATACTTGACACCTAATTGAACTTGGAATAGATTTTTACTTCCGTAATTCAAAATAATAATGTTAAGTTATGAAAACTAGAGAAGAGCTCTAAAACATATACTAAACAATGAACTAAATAAATTTCTGGAGGAAAAAAACGAAAAAACATATTAGAGGAAAAAAAAGCATCAAATCAAGTTTTATTTTGCGATGGGAGGAGGGGGGTGATCCGCAAAGATAGTAATTTTCAGGAGGGGGTCCATGGTGGTCTGGGGCATTGGTAAATTCTGAACAAGAGGATTAAAGTTGCTGTATTTTTATAATGCATTCTCAAAAGTACGTCTTTGTTTATTAAACAGTGTATTGCTAGTCGTCAATTTTTATTTCGTAATTTATCTACACATACATTCACGTAAGAAAATGTTATTAACCGACTTCAACAAAGGAGGAGGTTATACAATTCGTCGGAGAAATTTTTTTTTTTTTGTATGTTATAAGATTACTCGAAGATGCCTGGACCGATTTCAAAAATTCTTTTTTTGTTAGAAAGGTCTTTCTTTCCGATTGGTCCCATCCTCTCGTGGTCCGGGTTCGATAACGGGAACCTGCAGAAATCTTTCGAAAAAGAAATTGGGATCACAGTAATCGTAATAATGACCATTTTGAACGCCAGGCTTCTCGGGATTGCATAATGAAATTCATTTCTATGGTCTTTTTGAAAATTTTAAACCGAGTATCTTTCTATGTCCTGCTTTTTTCTCCTGAACTCCAACGAACTGAAAGTCGTACCAGGTACTAATTGATTCGTAATATTTCAGGTTTTATTAGTCTTAATTTACATAAGGTTTGATAAAGGAATTCTGAAGAAAGTGAGGAAAATCTCCAAATTTTTACTCAAATTTAAAGCGATTTGTCCTAAATGATTAAATATGAAATTCATTGTTACAAAACGTGATTGATATGAAACAGTTATTATAATGATAATGAAAATTTTTAATGAAGGCTTAACTGAAGCAAACAGCGGGCCACGTACGTAATACGTCGTAAAATTTTATGAACTGCGAGAATCTAGTGTTATTTTGAAATATGAATTAGTTGAAAAGCCGTTAATATTTAGCCTTTGATTTAACTAGTACACAAATAAATACCAGAGAATAACAAGGATTATTTTTTAGTGTCAATCGTTTAAAATTTTAGACGCGTTGATACTTTCTTTCATTTTTTTTCTTTACATAGTTTATTTTATGAAGCATTTACTTAAGAAAATTAGGTAAAGCTTTGCAATGGAAACATTACCTACATTTACACTAAAAAGAAAAAAATAAAAATATTTTTGAAAAAAAAAATTGAACCGACTTCGGAACTTCACTCGGCAGGTGCTCTAAAAAGTAAAAAATAATTTTATTCTTTGAACACCATCGACACTACATTTAAACATAAGTTTTGAAGTCGGTGCAAAAACTATAGGTGAAATGATGTGTAACTACATTTTGCCAACATTTTTCAGAGAAACCATTGAAAATTAAGAGCTGAATATTTGTACCATTACATAAATATGTGGTTGTCAATGTAGTGTATGCGGATGCGATTAAAGAACCTGGATTCATTGCAATTTATATATATAGTTAAATTATAGTTTCGTATGATTCTAGATAGTGTTTTTGCACCGACTTCAAAACTTATGTTTAAATGTAGTGTCGATGGTGTTCAAAGAATAAAATTATTTTTTACTTTTTAGAGCACCTGCCGAGTGAAGTTCCGAAGTCGGTTCAATTTTTTTTTTCAAAAATATTTTTTCCTAACATTTCAACATTTCATAATCTACTTGTAAGACTTATTGCTCTTCTAATTATATAACTTGTCTCTTTTCTTGATTTTTTTTCCTCTACGAAGCGCAACATCAATGACTACGACATTACAGATGC
>JAXGGA010021742.1:0-16097 GCA_038373865.1 Uloborus plumipes | reverse complement strand
CCCCCAAAAGCGAACGAAAACGAGCATCTCAGAAAACCCATCTGAGAAAAACTAACTGACTTGTGTTCAAGGCCAGCTATTTATACACGGAAAGAATTCCCGACAGCTTTCTAGTAATATCTGGAATATTCCAAATCATTCATAACTTTAAACAATTCATTCAAGAAAACGCTAGAAATAAAAAGAAAAACACCACTCCGAGCGAAAATTTCTTCACGCTTATTAAAGTTAGGGCAAGTGTAAAAACTACAAAGTGTTACGGGGCCGGTATACAAGTGATAAAAGTGATATCTTCAGATACTTTTGCAACATGACGTCAGATAAAACCAAAACTAATGAAAATGATGCAAGGCAGGAAAAACAACAACTATTTACAAGATTTGTAACAATATGTAATGATATTCGCTGTTTTGCATACACACACACAGAAGAACATTAATAAACAGTGATATTGTTTCAAGATCTTTTTAAAATATGCACATTCGAGTACATAAAGTACAGCAAAAGTACAACACTAAATATTGATACTGACTCGAATTATAATTTTTTTCATAAAAAAGACAAGAAAAGAAGAAAAAACCTTAAAAATGTTCATTTATTACAACTGGAATGGCCTTGAAATAAATTGAAAAACTTTGTTTTGTATTAGGAGCTTCACTTTAAGAGCTGAGATTTTACTTATTGGGTTTGCTTCTCTAAAACCTACATTGCTCAAAAAATTTTTTTTTAAAGAAAGAAAAATCGTCCTTTAAAAGTTACGATAGACCCCAGAGGGTGCATACTTTTTTTACTATTTTTTTTTCTGCCAACGATATAATATTTAAAAAGACATTTTATAAGAAGAAGTAAAATTAGCAATTAACATAAACTGAGAAGCAGGGAATAACTTTGAAAACTTCGCTTTTTTTCTTGAGATTGTGAACGATGTGATTTTTGATAAAGATCATATTAAAACTGCTACAGAACTCACTTTACAATGGTTATGTGCTGCAATCTGTTAAGAACGAATTGGAAAAATACCAAGGTACTAATTGAACACTATTATTTGGTTGAAATGTTCATTGGGGGAAATTCAAGTCCTTTTTTGGACAGTCCTTAAAAAGGGACGATAGACATTAATGGGTTAAATACATTTTATTGTTTTCGCGAGAACGCGGGAAAGACGGAAAAGGAAAGAAAATTCTTACGAGTAAAATTTTCTAGTGACGAAAACAGAATAAAGAGGGAAAATTGAAAATCCTACTAACTTTTTATAATAAGTCAATATACTTCAATTGTTAAAAACAAACACTCCAATTGTTACAAAAGGAACTAGCAACAGATAAGCATTTTATACCAATGCGTTTTCTTCCCTTGTTGACAAACAATGACATCGGTTTCCAATCGTATAAATTTGAGGTTTAACCGCATTTGCTAAAATACGTCATAATTCGAGTTCTATGCAATAAATAAGTTCCAAACAAACACACGTACGCTGAAAAAAATTCTTTTTATTTTGGTACTTTTATTTTAAATCTTCAAGTATGTTTTCCCTTCAGAAGAAGGAAAAAGTTTTGAAGGTTTTTAATCAATATCTTCGTTAATAAATGCCATTCAAAAACGCGACCTGCTAAGAGCATTTTTGATCAACCTTCCTCCAAACAAAAAAGAAATTTTCAAAACCAGAACATCCGTTTAGGCATTAGAGTGCCACAGACAGATACACAGACACCCAGACATGAAGACATTAACTTATAACTCCTTTCCTTGTTGCGTCGGGGGTTAAAAACCAAATTAGTAAAAATAAATAATTGCATTATTCTTTTAAAATGTATGATTAAACAGAAATACAAAATATGAAATGAAGTAGATAATTCTCATGGACAGCAATACTGCATGATAATTATCGACTTATCGAACGTGTTTGGCACTTAGTAGAGTTGGTGATATTTAAAAAGTACGGCACAAATGGGCACTTTTAGAAATTAGGGTTAATGCAAAATTCTTATCCTACAGAAAAACATCAGACGAAGCCATTGAGCTATACATTTTTTAGTAAACTTGTTTCTACGTTGAAAGTGCGATTAACTGAAAACAAAACGCTAATAAACAGTACAAAAAGGGCATGGTAGCTAATATCTAGTTTCTACACATTACTATACCTCGCCATTAGTTTACAATGCGTCGAGAAGAAATTACCATTCTGTATAAGAACTAAGAATGAGCAAATTTCAGGCGTAATGTTCCTCAGATTTCAAACTAATGAATAATATGTTCTATTAAACTAGTACATGCATTTGCTTTTTTTTTTTTTTTTGAAAAATCACCACAAAAGTCTTTTGCGGGTTTCTTTTATATTTAAGCTTAAACAGAAAAATATATTTGTAGAATTATACCTACTCTGATATTCAACGTGACTACCCCAAAAATGCACTAATTTCGTAAAACGCTTGGGATAAATTAATTTTTTCCACCTATCACTAAAAATTAACCATAATCACTAAAAATTAACCAAATAAACCATATGGCAGCATTCAGTATCCAAAAATGCTTCTGACGCAAGGGAGTAATTTAACTGACAAAACTGGTGTAACATTATCAATCATGCGCAACGTTACACAAAACAACGCTTTTACGGAGTAAGATTACGCAATTTTTACAGTGCTAACTGGTAGATTATATTTTGGCTAATTATTATCATTCTTGTTTAGTTTTGGCATTTGGAGTTATTTTATGTTGACAACCTTCGGCTAAGAATCTTTATACACCCAACAAAAAATGACTATTTCAGGAATAAGACCAAACTGTGCTTTGATACATTGAGTTCAAATCATTAATAAGGATAAGAAATTAATTTATGCACTGTAAAAAATGAATGTTGTTTTTACAGTATAATGCAGCTAATTTTATAGTAATAAACTGTAAAATTTCTAATTTTACAGTAATAAACTGTAAAATAACTAACTTTACAGTACTAAAATATAAAATTGCTAATTTTACAGTAATAAACTGTAAAACGGCTAATTTTACAGTTTATTACCGTGCAATTTACTGTTTTAAACTGAAACCTCGGCTGCCAGTATTATACTGTTATTTTTACAGTATAATATTGCTAAATTTTCCGGCAATGAACTGTAAAATTTCTGACTTTACAGTAAGAAACTGCAAAATTGCTAGTTTTACAGTTTATTACTATGCAATTAACAGTTTTAAATTGGAACCTCGGCTGCCAGTATTATACTGTAAGAACAACAGTTCATTTTTTGCAGCGTGTGTGCTTACTATACATAGCAGCATCAGCTATAAAAACTGCCTCATAGTATACAGCCATCAGTTTCTCAATATTGGCAGCATTACGAAGCGGCGCGGAATGATGAGCGTTCTCTGAATAAGTTAAAAATGTCCTCTTAGCATGCTAATGAAGTTTGCTCAAAACAATTCGCCAGGCTTATTAGGAACTTCGAATACCACGCTCACAAATTTCTCAGAAAAACAGCACATTCTCAGAGAGCATGAAATGTAAGTTACGACGACGTGTTTGGCACTTAGAATTCACCGAATGATGAAAAGAAGATGCAGTAATTTTCGCAGTAAATTAAAGTTTGCTAATACAAAGCAGAGCGTTGGGAAAAATAATTTCCTTTTTATAACAATCTTGACGCAGGAAAATGCAAAAATCAGTAACTTTTATCATAAGGGACATTTCAGAGCAAAAGTCTGAATATGATAGCTGCGGCTTCGTGTAAGCAAAAAGCAGATTTTCTAAATCCTTATTTTTTAATAATTAAAAGTATTTCGAGTGAATTTAAAAGTGTTTTCGATATTTTTTCTTATAAAGAAGTTAGTCTCCAATACGGTGCCTCGTTTTTAATTTTTTTTAGCTTCAAAATGTAATAATTGCCAAATGTGAATGGTTGCCATAGACATTATGGAGATTTTTTTAAACCACATTTTTGAAGTTTTTATGTGCAAACAAATTGCGAACAAATTAATTGATCAGGAAGTTTATTCCACTTCACCAGCTTACGTAAACTATACAGTGCGTCTCTTTTGACATGCATGCTAATAGTTCGAAATTTTTTTAGCACTTTTAACATTTTAGGATTTGTTTTATTGATAAAATAATCGACGTTCTGCCTTCTAACGCAATTCGCATTTTACGCTATTCATCTTTAAACAGAAATGATGCCGTAGCTACTTAAATAAAATAGGGGCTAGAATATAGAAACAATTCAATTAGAGAGGACACGAAGCACAGTTTGGCCAAAGCGCCGAATACTGAAGCTTCGGCTGCTGCACATATTGGAGTTTTAGCATTAAATTCATGTAATATGATAACCCCATATGGCTTAATATTCTTAGTTTTATATAACATTTTTAGCTTATTAACTCATTTTTTAATTAATTTTAATCAAAGGATTTAGTTTTGTTTTGTACTGGTAGTACCAGAAAAGCAGACAGTTCTATAGTTCTTTTGTAAATAAGTAATGTAAAGCATTATTTGGAAAGCGTGTACACCATGTTCTTCAGTTAAATTGTTATGTTTATGGTAAATCCAACTGATATGATCAAATATTAAATCACAGAAAAATTTAACTAGAAATTAGCTGCTATTCACAGTATATCTTAATATTGTAATAGATACCTAAAGAATCTTAATTTTACAATTTTGAAGCTAAACTGAATTCGTTAGTCTTGTAGATACATTCTTATTTGCTTAACTTATCCATTCAGAATTTATATTATATTTTAACTGAAACATAATGCTCCCTTCTCCATCAAATTAAAATAATGGCTATAAAAGTGTAAAAACCTTCAAACGTGGTGGCTATAGGGGAAAACGGCGGTCATATTTAGATTCAAGGCGTCATTTTATATAATAAATAGTAAGAATGGTGTTAGAATCAATTTACACGATTTTTTTTTTCTTATTTTTAGCTTCAAACTCGGTACCATTGTTCAGGTAATACATAATCGCAAAGGTAAATTTCCTAACTTTGAGAATTTGAAATAGAAAGCAAAAAGTAAACAATCAAATTACAGCAAATAATATACTGCCTAAGAGGCAATGAAAAACAATGGAATAAAAATGGAGATTTTACAGTTTTGAGTAAAAAGGTTTTAAAGTTCAAGGCCGAGGTTGGCTTTCATTGAATCTTTCTTCCTACCATTGCAACTATAATATCGTTTTTGTCTCAAAACAGAGAAGAGGCTCTCTTACCATTTGTACGGATTATATTCATTTTTTTTTTGTAGTTACATCCCTTCGCTTCTCACTGCCTCATAATATGATTCAAACATTTTTATATCCTTTTCTTAAATGATCATAAATACGATGTGCAATATGATTACTTAAAAACTTTTGAACCAATGCTACAATGTCACGATTAGGACAACCGGAGTTAAAACATTAAAAGAAAATAAACAGATATGCTTTTTTTGCTATTAAAGTGCACAGAGTTGTGATCAGAATAAACGAGTTGCAACAATCGAGGCAAGTTCGACAAGTTATTTTAGCAAAAGGTTTTTCTAATAAAATTCAAGGAAGTTTTTTTTTTTCTTTGTAGGCATTTCTATAATACTTTCGAAAACACCATAAACAATAGAATTCATTGATGTAAACATTAAGTTCAATATTGTGGTGATGTCAAGACAGGTGAAACCAAACGTTGCTCTAAGATGCTTTGTCAAGACAAAAGGGGAATATGTAACGTAATGCAATACAACAGCAACAATAATACTTTCGATTGTTTTATTCATGTTTGAAGAGTTGAAAGAATTGTCATAACCGCAAAGTTTGTCCGCCGGAAAAATTATTTTTTTGTCTTTAACTTGTGAGTTGTAAGCATCATCAATGAATTGCAGACGTCTATGGCAATTGCAGGGAAATAGAAGCAACTGGTTTTACTGTATAAAAACATTACTGAAACTTCGTAAAGTCTCCAGTCAAAAGCACATGAATCTTTATCATGATCATACACAGTCCAGTCAAGTATTACTGATGGTACGATGATAGAGACTTCCGAAGAAATGAGAATCACTGACTCTTTTTTGGATTCAGCATGTTCAAATATAGTAGTGAAATCATTACTCAAAGCTCCCTTTCCAAGCTAGTAAAAAATATTAAATGAGGATGAACAACACTGAACGCACAAGTCCAAGCCAGATGGAAGCTTGCCATAAATATCCTCAAATGGCCAATGATTTAAAGCAACCAATGCAGCAGCAGGGATTAAAAAGAAAAGGCAGGTCAGTTCATCAGTAATCGACAGATATACCAGCAACAGGTCACTCTTCTGATTCTATAGAATTTCGTCCTAAAACAGAGCAAAGATGACAAAGAGATTGCCAAAAAGACTTATGATTTCCAGCAATATGATGGACGATGAGCCGAGTTTTCTTATTGCAAAATTGCGCTGATACGTCTTTCTGAAAGCATCGTTGAAGCCTACAGAAGTGAGAGTGGTGTCAAAATACATCATCCTGAAACAGTAAAGGAAAAAAAATATTACTGACTTGTCTTTATCAAACACTAAAATAATTTTGTAATTTTTACTACAACTGCTGCTGTATTTTTTTCAAGCATTGCTACTGTAGATTTATCTAAAAGAACCATGTGTAATGAAATCGGAACCTTTTTATTAGGTGAGGCTGGTAACAAACAGAAAACACTCTAACAAACTTCAATGGGGATAAACGACATAAGTTATAAATCTCAGAACCCACCAGTTGCTGACTAACCGTACCCAGAATCAGCAGTCAAATTCTACTGAGAATTTTCCAGTTGTGAATTGGGGGAAAAGAGGATTACTGATCGACATGAAAAAAGAATCAGCTCTTTTCTTCGGAGCTTAATTATAAATGTAATTAGTAATTGATTTCATTGGAATTTTCACTAGTATATTTAGCATTGACTCGTTTTTGTTTCTAAGCTTTAATTGAGTTGCGCATTTGTGTTTAAAACTGAAAGTATTAGGGTCGTACTGTGCTAACTTCCATCACAATTTCAACTAGGGATGGACCGGATATCCGGTAACTATCCGGTATCCGGCCTATCCGGCTGATATTTTAAGTATCCGGTTCTTCCGGATATCCAATCCGGTTGACCGTTCCGGATACGGATATCCGGGAGATTTTTGCAGGATATCCGGCAAAGTATCCGGTATTGATGTGGGAGATATCTGGAATTGATACGAGGGTTATCCGGTATGATGTGAGGACCTAATTGAATATTTTCTTTTTTACAAAAATCCCAGTTAAAAATTCATTGTTTGATAAACCTTTTAGATGATGTAATTACTTTCCTTTTTACCAATTTTTGCTTCTAAAACAAAAATTATATGTTATTCCTCCGACTTTGTACTGGACATGGAAGCATTCTACATATTTGATTTTTCACAATTTCCAGATAAAGTATGATTGTCTTCAGCTTTTCAAAAATATTTTAGTTAAAATATTCAGAAAGAAAAAGCTACAAACCTTCAAGGATTAATGTGCGACAAAAGGTTAAAAAAAACTTACGATCATATCGTCAGTTCATAAAAATTAATCGCCGTAGCTTTTAATATAAATTCTCAAATTATTTTATTTATTGAATTCTTTTATTTTTAGTTTTTGTACTCTAACAAAAATTGCGATCTATTAGCACCCAATGATGTCGTAATTAGATATTTTTTACTTTACCACTATTATTACTTTATTATAATTGAAAATAACATACAATAAATAACCTAACATAGGCGAAAGTGTTCTTCTAGATAATGTAAACATCTGTTCCCATGAATCATCGCAACTTAGCCATGCTTTTTTTTTTTTTTTGAAAGCTAGTTTGAATGTGTAAAGAAATTTTGAATCTTGCACTTTGTTTCGTTCTTTCTTTTTGTAATCCCTTCCTTTCAGAAAATATATTTCTCTGCTATTAGAATCTGTTCACGTCTGTCACGCGCTCCGTAACTCTTCGAGAACATGTTCAGTTCGACCCTCAATAACATTCAATTTCATTTGGTCCCAAATTCTTGAAAAGACGGTAGAAACTGCTTGTAACTTGAACTATCAATAACTCTAAGCTTTTAGCTGGTCCCTTGGGACTATGAGCTATTGAGACTCGACCGTATTTAAAATGTTAATTTGCATCTTTAGAAAGTATATATATACACTCAGGCACATTGAAAATAGCGACCCAAGAATAAATCGTCGGATTGAAATGCGACTGCGTCTACAGTGGTGCCAAGCCAGATCAATGCGGAATGTCACAGATTGGCAAAAAGTTGTGTTTAGTGATGAGTCTCAGTTTGTTTTAGGGACTGATGATAACCGTGTACTGGTGTGGAGGCGCCCAGGTGAGCGGTACAATTCCTCCCACACTGTTCTACGTCGCACTGCCCTCACAACTGGTGTAATGGTCGTGGGGGCCATATCCTATGATAGCCGGTCCAATCTAATTGTGATGCGTGGAAACTTAACCGGCCAACGTTACGTTGATGATATTCTTCGACCCCATGTAGGACCTTTCCTAAATGGTCTCCCAGGGGCAATTTTCCAGCAAGATAATGCTCGTCCGCATACAGCAAGAGTTGCTCAAGACTTCCTACGTCATTTTCACTCTTCCATGGCCGGCCCACTCCCCCGACTTATCCCCTATAGAGCATGTGTGGGATCAGCTAAAACGTCAGATGACATCGTGTCACTCTGTGCGTGATTTGGAGTTGGCTGTTACGAATTTGTGGCCCCATCTGCCTCAGGACAACATTAGGCGTCTAATCAACTCAATGACGGACCGTGTGGCGGCATGTATTGCAGCTAGAGGTGGTCCAACGCGCTATTGAAGTTGATCTGTATTTGTGTCCTTTCACACCCTGTATTTGTTCAATTGTCTTGATTTTGAGATCAAGTGAATCTCTCACCTGTATCATTATGTGTATTAAATTTCATTTCAATCCGATGCTTTCTTCTTGGGTCGCTATTTTCAATGTGCCTGAGTGTATTTGGGGGGGGGGGGGATTTAAGTAAAACTTGAAGTTAATTATTTAGATATAAGTTTATAAATTTATTTTTTAAAGTGAACATGTTTCGAATAGTTTTTAATAATAATAATACTAATATATTGGTCATTTCAGCGAAAATGGTACAAATCAGTCCCGTTACTTCAGAATATCGGTAATTAATTTTAATACTTGCCACCAATTAATTGTATTTTTTATTCGTTCTCCATCTAATCGTGTGTAACCAAGTATTACTTATTTAAGCATAAGCCATTTATAATGGTCTAAAAAAAATATTTGGCAAAAGAAGGAAAAAATGATCTGCCCCAGCTTCAAGTTGCTAAGACTTAAAATGCAATTTAAGATTAAGCTGAAATGCAACAACAAAATCATTTGCAATTCACAGCACAAAAAATGCTTCTAACAAACTTTCTGCTGATTTTTATGTATGTAAACAAGAAAATCTTGGAAAAACGTAGATTTTTTATGTTTCAAACTGTCCACTTGTACCCCTTTCAGAAATAAAATAAGCAATTGCATTCAATGTTATATATTTTTTAAAGAAGTACAAGTCATGTATCTGCTGTGATTACTTTGATACATTGAATTATATAGTCAGCAACTAAGATAAGCCACAAATTCTTTGCTGATGATAGTTAATTTGCACTGTGGGATGTCCACTATGTTACAGTTGCATTAATAGCGCAAAAAATATTTTTTCTTGAAATTGCAGACAGAATTAGTTTTAGGATGTTTAGTCCATTTTATACTTGTTCTGTAATTAACTTTTCTTTACGATTAGAAATATATTTTTCAAACCTCATTTGTCTCCTCTGTTACACAAAGTGGTCAAATTATTCAAAACCCTTAATGAATGACTCATATACAAGCCATTTACACTTTATTATGAACAAATAAACAGAGAATTATTTTTAAGACAACGATTAGTTGGCAAAAATTATTTCATTTGATAAACTTAACTCCACAATTTCAGACATGATTTGTACCATTTTGGCTGGAATTACCCATAAATATAACATTTGCATCTAAGAATGTGTCTTTATTTTTTCAAAATGAAGTTGAATTTCGAGGTGATTGTTTAAGAATTAGTTTATTAATTTGTTTTTAAGAAAGTGAATGTGTTTAGCATGGCTCTTAATGCATTTAAAATGATAATTTGCTACTTTTAAGAATGTGTATCTTAATTTTTTGTAACTAAAGTAAAATTTCAAGTTGATTATTTAAGTATAAGTTTACTCAATTGTTTTTTAAAAAGTGAACAACTTTAGCATAACTCTTAAAAATATATTTAAGTTTCTGATTTGAATTTTTAGAAAATATGTATCTTTGTTTTTTGGAGTTTGGTCTTGTTTCAGGCCCGTCATTTAGGGGGGGGGGGGCAGGGGGTCATATGCCCCCCCCCTGGCTTTGAGAAATAAATATATTTACATATAAGTGGGCGCGGTTTTTGCTGTTTTCCGATGAAATTGCATTGTTTTTTCACCCTTTGCACCCACCCCACCCCTAAAAAAACCTGTCCTGTTTTAATATTTTCTTTTTTTAACTTGAATGTTAGAAAAAAATACATGCGTATTATTCTTGAAGAAAAAAGAATTTCAAAGCAAAATTTTGCTTTATATTATTGTAAAATTAGAAATAAGTAAATGCGTTACTTTGTAATGAAGCTTAAATTCATAAAATTCTAATAAAATATGTATTAATTTGAAAAAAAAAAAAAAAAAAACGTTTATCTGAGCTTAGTTTGTTTTTTTTTTCTTTTTTCTTTCCTTCTTTCTTTTTCTTTCTTTTTTTTTTTTGTAAATCAATTATCGTGTATATGATATTCGTGAAATATTTAATAATTGTATCATTTACGTAGAAACTTATTGGAATGATATTGAAACAGAAAAGCTTTAAAATTTAAACTAAGAATAATTTAAAGTTTAAACTTTGAGTACATAGAGAAATATTTAATTCTATCTTTTGAAGTTTTGTCTCTTTTGATAAAAATACATAATTTAGAAAGAAATCACAACATGCTAATGTTCCATTTCATATGTAGCGCTACTCCTGTACGATAAAATAGAGGCTTTAAAAATTAATTTGAATGTATTCAACATGTTCTTAAAGAAATGATGCGAGAAACAACTTTGTATTATTGTTTTGAATCTGCATTACATAAAAATAAGCGAACATGCCATGTAATTGGAATGCCGGATATCCGCAAGATATCCGGCGGTACAATTCCGTATATCCGGTATCCGGCTTGTGGTGAGCCATCGGATATCCGATATCCGGTAGCCGGCAAAATCACTATCCGGTCCATCCCTAATTTCAACTATATTTTTTCTTATTTGTCAGTGGAAACTATAGCTGTTTAAACGTGTGCTGTCTGAGCCCGACATAAAACCGCTAAGGCTTAACCTTTAGGAACTGGGCGGTACACATGTTGTACCATAAGTCTTTTTTCTTTAGAGGACGGGGTTGAAATTTTCACTCTTACCCTTTAGAGCCGGAGATTTTTTCAAGGTTTCATGTATGACAGTTTATACCTTCTCTTTTCAATGGAAAAGAAATCTGTGGTTCAACTGTCGTACTTCCTGGGTCGAAAGAAAAATTTCCAAAAAAACAGACAGATCCAAAAGATTAAGCACCTTGATGCACTTCCGAAAAGCACATTATGCAAAATATATGCAAAAAAAAGCTTTGATATTAAAATTCATACTTACTTGAATTGGTATTATTAAACTTGATATAAAAACAAAGGAAAAATACAAAAAAAAAACAAACATATCGTATTGTTTAAGTTGATGTTCATATTTTGAATTTGAAAATGTCTGTAGTGAAGACTAGTAATTTAGGAATTTGTATCAATAAAATGCTGTTTACTACTATAAGACCACGGATGAGCCAGAAACGCTAACATCCGGTTTACATGTGGAAATGGTCACCTCTATTAGGTTTTAAGGATGCCAGCTATTGTAGATATGTTGAAATAACGCAGACTGTAGTTTGCTTCAAGTAATCCACTACCAGCTCGGTTATTCTATCCAGAAACTGCATTTTCGTTCATAT
This sequence comes from Uloborus plumipes, assembly GCA_038373865.1. Taxonomy (NCBI): domain Eukaryota; kingdom Metazoa; phylum Arthropoda; class Arachnida; order Araneae; family Uloboridae; genus Uloborus; species Uloborus plumipes. Next base: position 4,062 of record JAXGGA010021742.1, on the reverse strand, counting down.
TAGAAATCATCAGTTTGTAATAAATAGTAATCAAACTGGGGGTACAAAACGTCTTATAGAGAGCCAAACAAACTGACATGTAATGTACGATTAGCACACCAACGAGAGACTGCAGCAATGGTAATGTTCAACTCATGTATTAAAAATCAGTTTTTCCCTCTCAAATTCTGTTGCAACTATTTTTATGTATAAGATGTAATATAATTGAAAATTTATAATTTTATTGTATTTCAGCACAATATAAAATCACGTTGTAACTACTAGTCATTTAGAGCTGGAACACGCAACATTTTCCTTTTTTTTTCAAAGAAAAATATTTTTAAACTATGTGTATAAATTATTTATACGCAAACAATTGATACTTGATTATACAACTGAATAAGAATCAGTAAAAATAAGATTAATTTGAAACAATAACATGTCTACAGTTTTGATACCGAACAATAATAAAATGTCTCGGACTTTAGTTGTACCATTTTCACAACAAAGATTGACATACTTTTGGCCCATTCCCATTCGAAACGAGTTATTCTAACGTAGGAAGGAAAGCAAAACTTATGAGCACATTTTTTCTACCATTTTATTTTGTTATAAAATAATCGAGCAGATATCACGATAAACAAACTTACACAAAAACTTGCTAAAACTGAAAGGTGAAGTATGGATCGCAGTATCTTGCCGAAAAATTAGATGCAACACCAAGTTTACCTAAACCGTATACGGGTCATTTTCAAAATTTGCTTACATTTGCTGTCCGGAGGTTAAAAAGACGATTTTGAAGCATAACTTATATTTTAAATTCAATGCGAACAATTATTTTCTGCAAGAAATACCCTTCAAAAATTCTATCACTCAAAAAATTATTAAAACTAATTTATTTATTTTTATATAAGACTTTAAAAATAAGAATCAAGACATAAACTCTTGTCCATTTCCAATTTTCGCAAGTTCAACTATTTTTTTATATACTTAATTGTATAAAAAAGTATATACAACAAATTATTTTTATATATTGACTATTAGTATATGATATTCATAATAAATATTGATAATAATTGTTTTTTTTTTTTCATTGAGAAATGTATGAATATATTTTGTCCGGCAGCTCTTGTCAAGTCCGTTATCCTAAGGTTATTTTAGCTAAAAAAGGTATTTATTGCAGTCAAAAGATGATAACCCGTATTCAGTTAACTTAACAAATTAGTGACGTAACTATTTCGTACCATTTTTTTCCTGAATCGAAAAGTATTGCTGTGGCGTTTCGTACAAGATTTCTTCCAAGTGGGTATTTTATTCTTTGTCAAGTCTGTTACCAAATATTTAAGTATTAATTTTTACTTTTTCTTAAGTTTTACCCCGAAATATTGTTTATTATACAACTCTAAGATGATTCATATTGTTGTTTAATTTTTAAATTCGACAACCTAGCCATAATTTGACATTTTGGTTGGAATGTCAAATCCGTTACTGGTTAAATCCGTTACCAAATGTCAAGTCCGTTACCATACAGTTTTTGATCAATATTTTAATAACCACAAACATCGTTTTAAGCTTCAGGGATGCAAGTAATTTCAAATAAAGTTGGTTCTAGGCACTATGATATAGTTTAAAAGTGAGATTTCATATTGATTTTGTACTGTAACGGACGACAACTTTCCTTGCAACTTAAAGTTTTACAACAACATTTGAATACTAAATTATGAATCAAAGTGTACAACCAATTACTTTTCCACACACCTAAAATATGTGACAAAACATCTGTTAGTGATTCTAAAAGAAAATAGCCTGTTAAAAAAATTACTAAAAATTCTGAATTGTAAGCATATGGTGTAAATGACCCATATCTAGTATGATTAGACAAGTAAATGGGGTGAGGATGGGACAAATAAAATGGTTATGAGGGAATAAATAAATATATTTCTCGTAATGTGTTATGAATTTATGAAACTAAATACAGAGTTGAAATTTATAAATATATCTTGTTTGATTTTAATTTTGATTACCGGCAGGACAGATTAAGTATTTTGTAGTATTTTTAGTAGATAGAAATGGGGAAAAACTTGCCATAAAAGGGAATTTTTCACAGTAGTGACAATAAAAATTTATTACTAATGTTTGCGTCTTTTTGACACGGAAGAAAGAAACTACTGCCACAACTAACAAATTGTTTTTTAGAAATAAAGTTAAATTCATCTGCAAAAAGTTTTTACACTATTCCATCAAAATACTCAGTTTTTAACGCTTAAAACTAGTTACTTACCTCAAATGAAGCAATGTCGTTTCTATTTTGCAGGTATAACTTAATCTTCCGATCGAAATGTCTTCGATTTCCTTTAAAATAATGATAGTCTTATCGTAGGAATGAATCTTCTGACTTGTGTTGATTTTTCTTTGAGGAGCAAAGACGCAAACAAGTCAAAAAACGATCAGGAATGCTTATATAATCGGTTCTTCATTGAACACGCAGGTGGTTTTCAAACTCACCTTTTAAAAATAAAAGTATTCACTTGGCAGATGTGCATCTTACTTTGTAAGATATTCCCTCATCATCGTATTTATGAGCTCCAGTTCCTTTTACTTAAATCTTGAATTTCAGGTTGAGATCCGATACAATAAGGTTGAATATGAATGAGTAAGAACATTTCCTGAATGGGAAAACTTTTGTCATAACGATTATTCTTCAATAGTTTCATTCTTTATTAGTTAAAGTAGAAACTTAAAGTTCATCAAAAAGAAAATTATCATGGAAAAGTTTTTAGTTATTTATAGGAATATTTTTTGCTTTTTTTTTCACGAGGGAAGAAAGTATAAAATCATCTAATCATTTAAAGAGTGCATTTACGTTGTAGACTGATATTAGAAAATATTTCAAACATAAAAAAGTGGGTCAAAATTTAGACAGTCCTAAAAAATAAATAAATGAATAAAAATAACACGAGTCACTATTTCTCATCTTAAAAAATAGATTTTTTAACCACCTCATTAACTATCTCTATTTATTAGAAACAATGTAATACATTCAACGTGTGGTTGCAAATTTTTAAAGAAATCTTACAAACAAAATAAAGACTAACATGATTTTTTTTTAAGAAACCAAATAAGCAGTTTGATTTCATACTTCTCCTAACAGCTAAATTGTTCCGAAGCACACCATTTGGCTCATATGTTTTAACTGCTGGTACAAAACTGATTTGAAAAGCTCCTCTCGTTAAATGAGCACTTTTTTCCTGGTTCTTTACATATAATACTTATTTACTGAATGCGCAATGCAGATTGTTTTGTGTAAAACTGTAACTAACCGACAATAAATACATAACATACGTCGTCCAAAATGCATACTCAGTTTTACTATAAATGTTGAAATTATTACTTAAACAATAATCATAAAGTACAATAACTTCTAATCAAAATAGGTAGAGAAAATTTGGCAATATTCAAAACATAACATTGTTTATTAAAAAATTATTTTGTATTTATTTTCGGTATTATTCGACGCTACTATATAAAACAATATCATTGCAAAAGCTTTGCGTGAATTATCGCTCACAAAAAATAGGCAGAAATAACGGATCGTGAACGGTATTCATGCTTTTGCAAAATATATTAGAATGCTAAAAAGCTCATAAAGAGTCAAATTAAAATGCAACTTTCCTCAATAACAGGCGTTTATATGACATTTAAATGTAGTGGTAGATTAATTTATTTTGAAGATCCTTCTGATGTATTGTATTCAATACTTCATCAGACTGCATTCTTAGAGACAATACTTGGGCATCATTGTAGATATTGTACGATTATTGACATTTCAATTTACATCGAAGTTCCTGAAAATATGAAAATATTTTTATGCAATAAAATTTCAAATTTCTCTCTGCCACATAAACTGCAACATGTGCTAGAGCGCTCAACCTACGGCCCCTGGACCATATCAAACTTGCGAAGCCAATTCCTGTTGTTTGTTGCTAAGTTCAATGTTACGGAAGAATCGAAAACTATGTTTTCGGAACTTTTCAAAACAAATTATATTTGCCGGAGTGTCACCAAGCTTGGTGATTTTTCGCC
>JAXGGA010021741.1:0-16105 GCA_038373865.1 Uloborus plumipes | reverse complement strand
TTAGGAGGCGTTGGTAGAACTTAAAGATGTCACTTTGCTCATCTTCAATACGTCATCCAATAACGCATTAATGCCTGTAGCGTCCCTTTTTTAGGACGGTCCAAAAAAGGGTCTGAATTTCCCAAAATGAACATTTCAACCAAATAATAGTGTTAAATTAGTACTTAGGTATTCTTTCAATTCGTTATTAACAGATTGCAGCACATAACCATTGTAAAGTGTGTTCTGTAGCAGTTTTAATATGATCTTTATCAAAAATTACATCGTTCACCATCTGAAGAAAAAAACCTAAGTTTTCAAAGTTATTCCCAGCATCCCAGTTTATGTTAATTGCTGATTTTATTTCTTCTTATAAAATGTCTTTTTAAATGTTCTATCGTAGGCAGAAAGATTTTAGTAAAAAAATCTGGTATGGACCCCACACTACTTCCTTTTACGTGTAAATTTCTTAGCAGTTGCCTTAAGTGTTAAAAAAGTGCTTGGAGTGAGCAAGGTAACAATTCAAATATTTACTCCCCTAATCAGCCACGAAACAATGCAAAAAATATTTTACAATGGTTAATTTTCTAAATATTGCTGATTTTAATATCATTCAGTGAATTTTTCGCAAAATATCGCCAATAGCGCCAAGTTGAACCCAAATTCAAAAAAAAATTTTTTCGCCAAATTTGTCGCCGTCAAACACTTGGCGACAAAAATCTTGGCGAAATATCGCCAAGTGGTCGCGCCAATTCGTATCACTTGAGTCTGTATTGAAATTAACATTGATTTACCCCTAAAAAGGGGTAAAACACCCCCTTGGGAACATTCAAATGCAACCACAAGGGGAGGTGCACAACTAGACCATCCTCAGAGCCTACATACCAAGCTATAAGCTTCTACGGCATATAGTTTTTGAGTTATGCGACCCACATACGCACATACGCACATACAGACGTCACGAGAAAACTCGTCGTAACTAACTCGGGGGTGGTTGAAAAGGATTTTTCGGCTGCTTATATGTTGGTAGGTACATATGCACGTGCTGAAAGGTCGAAAAAACTACTGAACATTCATTCGGGGGTGAGCAAAATCAAAATTTAGACTCAAATTTGAGTGATTTTTTTTCGCGATCACAATACTTCCTTTACTTCGTAAAAGGAAGTAAAAAAGTATGTACATTCTGGGGTCTATCGTAACTTTTGAGAGACGATTTTTCTTTCATTAATAAAACAATTATTTTTGACATAATATTTTTTTTTATTATTTTTCCTGTCCATTAAACACCGTTTGTAACCAGTATACAAAATATCTTTGAAAAAAAAAATGTCAGGCATTAATGGGTTAAGAAATTATCCAAAGAGGTGAAACATTTTAATTTTGCACGGTCAAGACAGATGTCTCATTGGACAGCTCATAGTCTGTGTAAGTGGGTGGGTCTTTGTTTCACCTCTCCCTATACCATTGGTCAAGGACTGCAACGAATCCAACAATTAATTCTGGCTCATGGACCCCTAGCTCTTTGTTTAGTTTATATGGACCTCTCACAAACTCCCCCGGGGGACCCCTGGGGGTCCCTGTGGACCACTTTGGGAACCACTGGACTAAATTGTTAAAATCAAAAGCTAAGTAGCTGATTCCATTGGTTTGATTTCAAATAATATATACTGAAAGTTTCCCTTTTCAGAAAACTGTCTCAAGAAAACCTTCATTACTTGCTGATAAAAGTAAACAAAAAAATAATTTTTATTTTAATAAGCTAATTTCAAAAATTTAAACGTAATTCTTAGATACTTAAAAGCAAAAAATTAAAATTTAATTAAAAAGAGCTTTTTCTCCATTCTCTTAAAAGCCACAACTTTATTTGGCCTGCCTAGCATTTTGAAAATTTTGTTCCCTCATTTATAAACAACGAAAACAAAGCAGCTGATATTGAGTTTTGATCGGTAAAAATTCATCGATCAATTTAAGTTTGTTTTCTCAATATTTAATACTTCAAATTACTATAATAAACTAAAAACTTTAATAACGAAATTAGCTGGGAAGCAGCGCGGGGTAAATATTATAAGACGAACATTAGATTAAAACGCTAATGCTTAGCAAAATCGAATACAGAAACCACTATTTAAGTGCTAATATTTAAAGGTGGTTTTATTAAAAATACATCTACACAGCACTTAGAACTAATTTATTGCTTAAAAGGGTGTTCGTTCGATGGAATTCTATTTTTGCGGATGTAATGCGGTTAAAAATATTTTACATGATATTGACTTTAATATTGAAGGTAATACGTTTTAGCTCAGAAAGGTTGGTAAGTTCCTTTTTCATTCATCAGCAACAAGGAACATCTAATGTGGGCCATTTTCGAAGGGGTAAAAGCAGAAATCACAGGATTTCTTCTTGGAAAAACAATTTAGAACTTGATAGAAAGATATATACCGTAAAATGGGGTGAATGGGAACACTTTTCAGCTTTAATTGTAAAAAAAGTAGTTAAAAGATTTTTTTTTAATTTGATTTTTTGGGTAAAAACTTCGGTCTTGCTTTGCTTTTGATATTCCAAGCAAAGACAAAACATTTCGAACAGTTATTATTTTTATGTGTAGGAATTTAGGGGTGTTCCGAATCACCCCGCTGATAGGGGTCAATCGGAACACATGATAAAATTTTTATTTTTTTCAATTTAACCTGTCATAGGTCTCACGAACATGAGTAATATTGATGGGGAAGAATAAGAACAGATAGTTATTGTCAAATAAAAATTTATTTTCTGTACCAGTAAACGTTTATGATTTGTCAAAATTTAAAATGATTTTGAACTTATGAAAAATTAAAATTAATTTCAAGAAACGCTTTTGAATTGAAATACAAAGCTGTAGCATAAATTGAAGTCACTCATATCGCCCACAAGTATGTACTTGTCCTTAAAACTAGCAGTTGTGGCTTAAGTTTTTTCATAACATCTTCTGGGATGAACGCTGCCTTTTCTTCAGTTTCTTGAAATCTCTGGATTTTGGGGATAGTCTTGTAAGATTTTCCCACTTATTCATCACTGTCTGTGTGCTGGACTTTTGCTACATAAAGTCTGTATGACTTTCCCCTATGTATTTTAGGTAAAAAGAAGTCTCCTGGTGCAAAAATATTTTTAAATCTGCAACTTTCTGTCATTCTGAGATCTAGTTGCTCACGAGAAGAGATAAACAGTAATAAATCCTTGTTCTTGTCTTGAATAGAAGAATTGGGGTTAGAATCTTGATTTTAAAAACAGTTTTCTTTAAATAAGTTTGAATTGGAACAACAGAAACAAGTGTTCCGATACACCCCGCAAAATTTTTTTCTATATCATTTTTTAGAATTCTTCATTTTTATGACACAATTTTTAAAAAATGTAAATTCTAATGTGGTATTCTGTTGTCCAGATACATGCATAATTGAAACATACCACTCTTAGGTTTGAATTGAAATATAAGAAGGTTTGTACTTACATATGAAGTTTTGCAGTCTATGAAAACGTGATGTTTTCTAGCATTCCACGTGCAACCCTCCTTATACGCCAGTAGCGTTGCCAGATTGACAAAAGTAATTTTTTCCTGCTTCCTATGATCTTACCTTTCTAAAAAAAAAAAATTAATGGCGAAAAATACCCAATACTATGTTTATGAAGAGTTTCTTTGTACGGTCGGGAAGTATTGTTCCGATTGACCCCGCTGCTCCTATACACTCCATTTTACGGTACAGAGATTACATGGATAAGGAAATCGATAATACTAGTTATCTATACATACAAAAATGGAGATATGTATATTTTTATGTATATTTGTATGTTTGTCCCTTAAACAAATCCATAGTTTTCGTCGGATTTTCATCAAACTTAGCACAGAGGCTCCTTGATGCACTAGAATTTACATAGGCGGGATTTTGAAATTTTAAAACAATCGAAAAAGCTCAAAATTCGAATCCTTTGTCTCAAAATGGCCATTTTCTTTCAATTTTGAATAGATAGAGTAACAGAGATAAGCCTTTAAGCATGCAAATTGATAAAATTTAACACATTTAAATGGGCATGGGACACTTCCGCGGCAGCGTAGGACCTTTCCGCCGCAAAGTTTATCCCTACCTTGCTTCCCATGAGACATCTCCGCCGCGTTTTTTCCCTCCTTTTTCGTACGACGGGACTGATCCGCCGATTGAGTAAGTAGAGTGTAATACTGGCAAAGGAAAATTGGCGAAGTTTGAATAGATAAACGCTCCATCCTGTGTTTTCTGATTTCTTTGTGTTTTATGTTCTAAAAGAACTTGAATTTCGTATTTATAAAGTCAAGAATTTTTCGTGTTCATTGTGCTCTGCATTTTTCACATTGACGATGGATTTTTTTTTTTTTTAGAATAAGGAGAGTGTTACGCGTTTGTAGCTTTTAGCAAATATAATACGAATGAATACACAGCATGACATCACTTCCCTTTAATGATATATAGAAGAAAGGTAGGGATAAAGGAAAGGCAGGTAAGGTATAGGGATAAACTTTGCGGCGGAAATGTCCTTTTCCGATTTAAATATGTGTATTTTCCAACAAAGATTACGATTAACAATGAATTATCAATTTAAGGCTCGCCTATTTCATTTTAGCATGAAATAAGTAAAAACAATTATAATTCATGTTCTAATTACCTTGGAACATTAGCACAGAAAAAAAATATATAAAAATAAATTAATTAATTAAAAAACTCGTTCTTGAGCTCTTTCGAAATTTGCCATTCAACTATATTTTCACTCATTATTTTAAAAATAGTGTTAAAAATCATTTCGGTGCATTAAAATTTGAATATTATAGTCTACATGTTCCACTTATTATTTTGATTATTGCTTTAACTTAAGATAGTTTCAACTATCAAAAGATTAAAATCACTTGAAACCATTCGCAATAATAAACTTGAATAATTAAAATAAAATAAACTAAATACCGTTTACAAAATTATTAAGTTTAAAATTTTCCGAATAATATTTCAGCCTGAAAATTGTTTAATTGGGCCCAAACAGCAAGTAACAAATGCTCTGAGCATCTTTCTTAAAAATTAAAACCAGCAGCATATTTAAATTTGCTATCAACAGAATGCGCGATGGATTGTTAGCGATAGCAAGCAATTCTTATAATTCCACAAAATTGCTTAGCAAGAAATCTGATATCCACCAAAGTTCGGTACACTACAGAACCAATTGACAAAATGGCACAATTGAAGAAGAATTATCTGCAGTTAATATTAACCGATGTTGCCATTCGAAGAATCAAATTATAGCCATTAATGTTTTGAAACTGTACTATACTTCATGGAATCGATAAACAAGGATGGCGATAGGGGAAATAATATTTCAAGAGGTAAGTGTTTGTTTGTGAAACGTGTAGTAATTTCCGTGAGTTTATTTTCGTTTATTCGGTAACAGGAATTACATCCATTGAGATAAAAAAGATTAGAAAACGCCAGCTATTCTATTGTTTAGTTTTCCTTAACTAGCTAGTCTATTTTTATTTAGGGTGAGTTCTGCTAAATGCGTCCACGGGGTAAGTGCGTCCACTGGGAATATATGAACACTGTCCTGAAATGGCTTCTGCAACACATCGACTATGTTAGATAACTGTCTAATGATAATTTCAATAGGTAGAATTCAGGCCTGGATTCAATAGACGAAACACAATCAGAGACAACTTAAATGTCTTTAAAAAAACTCTAAAGTAAAAATTGAGAAGGTTTTGTTTCAGTTTGTCTTGCAGTCATACCAAGCAATTGAAGTCAAGAAATGCAAGTTGTTTCTTTTGAGTAATAGCTACTAATAACATACATGGGGTATTTTGATCAAATACTCTAACTAAAATTTGTTTATATGACGGTACGCACTTTCCCTTTCTTTAAAGTAAGGTGGGGGTAAGTGCGTACCATTATGATGGGGCAAGTGCGTACCACTATCATGAAGCATATGCGTACTATTATGCGGAGCAAGTGCGGACCATTATGATGAGGCAAGTGTGTACCATTACGTGGAAAATCCGACTCTCGTAATTCACCTTTAATTTTGCTCATAACTCTTTTATAAGCCGATTATAACTCCCACGCCATTTCCACGAAGTATTTATATTTACATTGAATGCGGCATAGATTTCAATTTTATTCATTACCTCTGAAATATATTGACTTTTAGATATCAGTTAGTAAATTTTTTGTTGAAAATAACGATCATAAGCTATACTTAATTTAAATCAGAATGACAAATGAAGCAATGAAATTAAGTGAAACACTAAATAAGGAGCCAACTGATACAAAAAAAACGAAGGGGGAGATGAGCTAATATTTAGAAAAGTGCCAATTTGAGTCCCAAGTGAATTTTCACTAGTATTTCAATAACTAGTTAAAAAAATAATTTTCCCCAGAAAGAAGACAAGGTTCTGCTTTCATTTCATCTAATAACATCAGAAAAAAATTTTTTTCTTCAGAAAATATTGTTTTTATACATCAAAAATCATATCGGTAACGTGTCCCCAGTAGCAAAGCTTAGCATGCAAACAGGTCATGCGCACTTTCTAACTTCCCCCCCCCCCCAAAAAAAACGCATTTGCACGAAAAACGATTCTATTTTTACCCCTTTGTTAATATTTTACTTCATTTTTGTTTTAATCGATTTCTGATTTTCTAGCCGATGCGAAATAAGCGTGTCCCAAGTTCCGCCGTCAGAGTGGTAACAATAACTTCCGATCTATGTTTAGGCTCCCAAAATCATTTCCTGCACCTATACCACGTGATACTGAGTACCTGGTGGGATGTTTTATCGAATCGTAATTAAAAATTTGCATTTCTGCATCTAAAATTGTATGTAAGAGTTTTAAAAGTGATTTTATAAAATGTGTGTCATTTGAGTCATCAGATCGGTAACACGCTCTAAAATGCGCAGTTTTTATTATTTTAAAAATTATTTTATATATAAGTATAGTCCTTTATTACAAGTGAAAAAAACCACGTGTTTGATTTTGGTTTAGTGCGATCGACTCGGAAATAAAAAAAAAACTTTGTCAGTTTGTCAGATCGGTAACAGTCAGAGCGGTAACATTGAAAAACAGCGAATGTGTTGCAGAACTAACTCACACGTTTCAGAATTATAAAAAGCAAAAATCATAGGTTTTAGCCATATATTGAATATTTTTGTTCTTAAAATGAAAAGCAATGAGTTTTTAGTGCAATTGCTTTATTTGTGGTTTGTATGACCTTACAATAGAAGTTAGTAAAATAAGAAAAAGTGACACTGCAGAAATTAAGTTAATTAATTATTATTATTTTATTTATTTATTATTTATTTATTTTTTTTGGTGCTTCAATTTCTCATAACTTCACTAAATAACTAGACAATAACTAGCATGCTAAATTTGAATTTCTGATCAAGAAATTAAATTTCCTGCAACTAATAAAGAAAAGCAAGCAGCTGTGTTGAAAAAGTTGAAGTTGTGTGTTGTTTCAAAACAAAACTAATGTTTTATTAGCTTGGATTTGGTAATCTCATAATTTATTTTATCTAAAAACCTTATCGCTCATTTTTAGCCTACTTTCCCGTTAAAAATAAAAGAGACGAAAAAAGCATTAAAATTGGCTTAATGCATCTAAAAAATGTCGCCAAGTCCAAAAAATATCGCCAAGTCCAAAAAATATCGCCAAGTTCAAAAAATATCGCCAAGTAAAAAAAGTCAAAAAGAAACAAAAAAATGAAATAAATATCGAGAAATTAAAAATTTGAAAGTAGGGTATTGAGATGGGGAATTTGTGTGTCGGTCGGTCTGTCGGTCTGTCTGTCTCCCCCTAATAACTTTTGAATGAACATTCCGATTTGGACAAACTTTTTTTTGTTGGAAAGATCTCGGCGAGTACAGCTCATTCCCATATTTGATTTTTCGATTTGAACAATTTTTGGTTCAACTTTGAGCCGTTCAAACAACCGGTCCCGCGATACTAACTTTTGAATGAACAGTCCGATTTTAACAAACTTTTTTTTGTTCGAAAGGTCTTTTCAAGGATACTTCATTCCCGTATCTACATTTTCGATTTGAACAATTTTTCGTTCAACATTGAACCGTTTAAACAAGCTGTCACCTCTAATAACTTTTGAGTGAACAGTCCAACTTAAACGAGCCCAAAAAATATCGCCAAGCCTAAAAAATATCGCCAAGTCCAAAAAATATCGCCAAGTCCAAAAAATATCGCCAAGTCCAAAAATATCGCCAAGCCCAAAAAATATCGCCAAGTCCAAAAAATATCGCCAAGTCCAAAAAATATCGCCAAGTCCAAAAAATATCGCCAAGCCCAAAAAATATCGCCAAGTCCAAAAAATATCGCCAAGCCCAAAAAATATCGCCAAGTCCAAAAAATATCGCCAAGCCCAAAAAATATCGCCAAGTCCAAAAAATATCGCCAAGCCCAAAAAATATCGCCAAGTCCAAAAAATATCGCCAAGCCCAAAAAATATCGCCAAGCCCAAAAAATATCGCCAAGCCCAAAAAATATCGCCAAGTCCAAAAAATATCGCCAAGCCCAAAAAATATCGCCAAGTCCAAAAAATATCGCCAAGCCCAAAAAATATCGCCAAGCCCAAAAAATATCGCCAAGCCCAAAAAATATCGCCAAGTCCAAAAAATATCGCCAAGTTAAAAAAAATATCGCCAAGTCCAAAAAATATCGCCAAGTTAAAAAAATAAAAAGGTAAAATGAATATCGAAAAATTAAAAATTTGAAAGTAGGGTATTGAGATGGGGAATTTGTGTGTCGGTCTGTCGGTCGGTCTGTCTGTCCCCCCCTAATAACTTTTGAATGAATATTCCGATTTGGACAAACTTTTTTTTGTTGGAAAGATCTCGGCGAGTACAGCTCATTCCCATATTTGATTTTTCGATTTGAACAATTTTTGGTTCAACTTTGAGCCGTTCAAACAACCTGTCCCGCGATACTAACTTTTGAATGAACAGTCCGATTTTAACAAACTTTTTTTGTTCGAAAGGTCTTTTTAAGGATACTTCATTCCCGTATCTACATTTTCGATTTGAACAATTTTTTGTTCAACATTGAACCGTTCAAGCAACCTTTCCCCCCTAATAACTTTTGAATGAACATTCCGATTTGAACAAACTTTTTTTTGTTGGATAGATCTCAGCGATTACAACTCATTCCCATATTTGATTTTTCGAGTTGAACAATTTTGGTTCAACATTGAACCGTTCAAGCAACCTTTCCCCCCTAATAACTTTTGAATGAACATTCCGATTTGAACAAACTTTTTTTTGTTGGAAAGATTTCGGTGAGTACAACTCATTCCCATATTTGATTTTTCGATTTGAACAATTTTTGGTTCAACTTTGAACCGTTCAAACAACCTGTCCCGCGATGCTAACTTTTGAGTGAACAGTCCGATTTCAACAAACTTTTTTTTGTTCGAAAGATCTTATCAAGGATACTTCATTCCCGTATTTACATTTCCGAATTGAACAATTTTTCGTTCAACATTGAACCGCTCAAGCAAGCTGTCACCCCTAATAATTTTTGAGTGAACAGTCCGATTTAAATAAACTTTTTTTTTTGTTCGAAGGATCTCAGCAAGGATACTTCATTACAGTATTTAAATTTTCAATTTGAACATTTTTTCGTTCAACATTGAAACGTTCAAGCAACCTTTCCCCACCTAATAACTTCTGAGTGAACCATCCGAATGGAATAAACTTTTTTTTGTTTGAAAGATCTCGGAGAGGTTCATTCCCTTATTTCGCTTTTTGGTTTGAACCATTTTTCGTTCAATATTGAACCGTTCAGAAAAAAATTTAACATTAGCGCCTACGGGGAATTTAAGTTGAATGTTGATCCTGGAACTTAAAGTCGGATTTCCTTCAAACTAACTTTGTAAAAAAAATGGTTTTGATAAATAATGTTTGTAAAGTACTTTTCTGAATAATCTTCTGTGAGGACTCTGATTCCGACTCCGACTCCACAAACATGGCGGAACTGCAGGCTCAGAAAAAAATGACTGACTGTGCAGACGATTTTTTGTTTATTTATTCATTTGTGTTATTGTATTTATTACTATTTTTTTTTTGGCAGACGATTTTTTTTGTAACAAAAGTGTTTCATTCACGAGGGCATTTTATTCTTTATTTATATTTAACAACTGGCAACGGTTTAAAAGTGAAAATCGAGACATTTTATCGACGGACGAGTTTTTTTTCCTTTCTTTGATAAAAGTTGTTTTGATGTACTTTGTACTTTTAATTTTTTTTTTTTTTTTGAAAACGATTGAGGAATTTTTCTGCGGAAGAACTGTAACAGTTACATTCTTTAAAAGGTGCGACAAAACTTCATTTATTCATTTATTTACTTTTTATGTCTCTATTTCATCTGATGAGAGGGGTATATTTTGCTTTTAGAAATCAGCTTTAAGTGCTAAAAAGGTATGTTTGACATAATGTTTAGTCTCAGATGATCAGGAGAATAATGATCAGATGCTAGAATGCCGATGTCGATGTACGGGAAAGTAGGCTCGTTTAGTTCTTGACAGAACTTCTTGTTATTTCCAAGAAATGCTTTTTTATAATGAAATTTGATTTTTTAGCCTAATATATATATTTTAATATAATTATCTTAATTCTATGTTAAAAATGCAAGGAAATGATATCATATTTAGAGATGTTAACGACTGAAAGCATAAACTCAAATATGTAGCTCATATTAACATCAGATCTGTAACATTCATCAGATCTGTAACGGCTTAAAAGTGAGTAATCTAAGGAGGGGTAAATAACTTCCTTGACCTCCCCCCTTTTATTTTCTTGCATTTAGACCCAATTTAGACTTAAAATCCAATATTATTTTTTTTCTGCAAAAGAATTTTTTTTTTCAGAAAACTCCAACTTCAAATTAGCACTTTTCTAAATATTGGCTCAGTAATGAATAAATTATATTTAAGAAAATTAAGAACACCTTGTGAAAATCTATTTCAATGTACAAGAAAAAAAAAGTACAAGTATCATATCATGATCAATTATTTTCTTTTGTTTTTTGCTTTTTATTTTGTGTTTTTTCTTACTGCTGCTGATTCTAATAAGAAAAACATTTTAAAACCGTATTTATTCAAAAAAAAAAAAAGAAAAGAAAAAAAAAAAAAACGAATTTTTCACTCAGGTCACCTAACGATCTACCATACAAATAGAATTAAAGAAAATCACAGGGGTACACACTTACGACAACGCTATTGGACGCACATGTCTCATCTTACATTTAAGAAGGGGTAAGTGCGAACCCTGGCTTAAATACAGACTGATTAATGTATTAAACCAAAATAAACTATGTAGACTATAAGGGATTATTACTAAATAAAAACAACTTGCTCACTTGGTCTTATTAAAAGGACAAAGGAAGAATCACAAACACAACTCTCTCAATCTTGAAATTACAGTTGTTCGTTAGACACGTGGGATATCACTGATTGCGTTTCATCCATGCAAGCAACTGCTGATCTCTAGTATTAGGAATTATCCCAAGGCAATTACCTAACATATTTAATATGTGCCAGAAGTTTTTTCCTGCTCATAATCACATAATTTAAGGTGGACGCACTTACCCCGCTAGGTAGGGAAAGTGCGTACCTTAGAATAGGTGTCATAAACCAGGTCACAAAACCTATGCTTATGGTTTATTTGACATATTATATGCTTGAAAATCTTAGTAAAGGATCTGGAAAGAAAACTAAGAAAAATTTGTGAGTGTACAAGATTTTTCAACAGAGCAGCATCCTTGAGAACATGAACTTTGAAAAAAAGGGTACGCACTTACCAGAACTCACCCTATATTTGTTGAAAAGTCAGAATTTATGAAAATAATTTGGTGTACGACCATTGAAAGTAGGGTATTGAGATGGGGAATTTGTGTGTCGGTCGGTCGGTCGGTCTGTCTGTCCCCCCCTAATAACTTTTGAATGAACAGTCCGATTTGGACAAACTTTTTTTTGTTGGAAAGATCTCGGCGAGTACAGCTCATTCCCATATTTGATTTTTTGATTTGAACAATTTTTGGTTCAAATTTGAGCCGTTCAAACAACCGGTCCCGCGATACTAACTTTTTAATGAACAGTCCGATTTGAACAAATTTTTTTTTGTTGGAAAGAACTTTTCAAGGATACTTCATTCCCGTATTTACATTTCCGATTTGAACAATTTTTTGTTCAACATTGAACCGCTCAAGCAAGCTGTCACCCCTAATAACTTTTGAGTAAACAGTCCGAAAAAAAATGACTGACTGTGCAGACGATTTTTTGTTTATTTATTCATTTGTTTTATTGAATTTATTATTATTATTATTATTATTTTTGGCAGACGATTTTTTTGTAACAAAAATGTTTCATTCACGAGGACATTTTATTCTTTATTTACTTTTAACAACTGGCAACGGATTAAAAGTGAAATTCGAGACATTTTATCAACGGACGAGTTTTTTTTCTTTTTTTTTCTTTCTTTGATAAAATGTGTTTTGATGTACTTTGTACTTTTAATTTTTTTTGAAAACAATTGAGGAATTATTCTACGGAAGAACTGTAACAGTTACATTCTTTAAAAGGTGCGACAAAACTTTATTTATTCATTTATTTACTTTTTATGTGTCTATTTCATCTGATGAGAGGGGTATATTTTTCTTTTAGAAATCAGCTTCAAGTGCTAAAAAGGTATGTTTGACATAATTTTTAGTCTTAGATAATCAAGAGAATAATGATCAGATGCTAGAATGCCGATGTCGATGTACGGGAAAGTAGGCTCGTTTAGTTCTTGACAGAACTTCTTTTTATTTTCATGTAATGCTGATAACATTGTTTTGAAATATCTACTTATATTAAAAAACTGAGTATCTTTCTATGTCATGCTTCTTCCTTCTGAACGCCAATGAATTGAAAGTCGAACCAGGTACCGATAGATTGGTAACTTTTCAGGCTTCATTAGTTTTAATTTATATAATTATACGATTTTAATTAACGAAGATATTAATTAATAAGTAGTCAACTTTAAAGCGATTTGTCCTAAATGATTAAATATGAAATCCATTATTACAAAACATTGTTGATATGAAACAGTAATAATAATCAAAATAAGAATTTAGAATGAAGGCTAAATCAAACATGAAACTCATTAGCAGACCACATACGTAGTATGTCTTAAAATCTTATGAACCGCGAGAAACTAGTATTGCTTTGAAATATAAATTAGTTGAAAATACCGTTAATATTTAAATGGCTTTGATTAAATTAGTACACAAATAAATACTAGAGAATATCAAGGATTAATTTTTAGTGTCAATCGTTTAAAATTTTAGACGCGTTGATAGTTTCTTTCTTTTTTTTAAACAAAGTTTGTTTTATGGAGCATTTACTTAAAAAAATTAGGAGAAGTTTCGTAATAGAAAAATTATCTTATTTCATGAGTACATTTACACTAAGAAGAATAAAATAAAAATATTTTGAAAAAAAAAATTTGAACTGACTTCGGAACTCACTCTGCAAGTTCTCTAAAAATTAGAAAATAATTTTATTCTTCGAACACCATCGATACTACATTTAAACATAAGTTTTGAAGTCGGTGCAAAAACTATAGGTAAAATGATGTTTAACTACATTTTGCCAAAATTTTCGGAGAAACCATTGAAAGTTAAGAGCTGAATATTTATTATATTACATAACTAGCGGTACCCGCACGGCTTTGCCCGTGGTATAAAATTAAAAGTTCATTTGTAAAAAAATGATATAGCAGAAAAAAATACTCTATTTTAGTTATAATTCAACTATAATTCCTTCAAAGTATGATATAAAAATTTGGTATGGACCCTACACTACTTCCTTTTACGTGTAAATTTCTTAGTAGATGCATTAAGTGCTAAAATAGTGCTTGAAGTGAGTAAGATAACAATTCAAACATTTGCATCCCTAGTTTGCCACGAAACAATGCAAAAAAATGTTTTACAATGATTAATCTCCTAAATATCGCCGATTTTAACATCATTCAGTAGATTTTTCGCAAAATATCGCCAATAGCGCCAAATTGAACCCAAAAAAATTTTTTTTTCGCTAAATTTATTGCCAACTTGGCGATAGGTCGCCAAATTGGCGTCAAACACTTGGTGACCAAAAGCTTGGCGAGATATCGCCAAGTGGTCGCGCCAATTCATATCACTTTGGTCTGCATTGAAAGCCCTGATTACCCCATAAAAGGGGTAAATCACCCCCTTGGGGACATTCGAATGCAACCCCAAAGATAGGTGCACAAAAATAAGCCAAAAGAAAAAATAAGAAAAATTTTGTTGCTCACAGAAACCAACAGAAATCTTACCAAAGTTTAAAAGAAGAAGAAAGTTTTCTTTCCTAACTTCAAAAAAAAAAAAATAATACATTTTCCGAAATGACATACTTTAGAAAGAACGTTGCAATATCGCAATAAGATAGAAGTAAATATACTGAAATAGAATTGAATGCCAAATTGTAAAAAAGTCGCCAAAAAAATAATTTTTAATATTGTCTTTCATTATTTATTAAATGCAATTATTGCTGCAAATTACAGTCCAACAATAAATAATCACATTGCAAAAGTATATTTGGAGCAATTTTTTCTTTTAAACTCAACTGATCCTAAAAATTTTAAGTATTAGTCATAGAAATTTCGTGCATTATTCTTCACAATGATAATAAAAACAATAAACATCGACAAAGATCAACCAGCAAACGATAAATTAAAAGCTAAATTCGTTCAATCAAGCCATTTGCTGCAATTTATATTGAAATAAATTAATAATGAAGTAAAATATGTTTTGCAGACGATAAATTTAGAATGGTATCCTGTATTTTAAGGAAAGGACTCGATTTCTCATTTGATTGACAGGTGCCATCTTATCACGGTTTTTAATATTTCATTTGACTAATTTTAATAAGGCTTGGAGTTTGGATTGTTACAAAAACAAATACATTTTTAAAATTATTAAGGGAAAAAGAACGAAATAAAAACGTAACCATGGTAACAACATGAAAAGTTGATTTCCGTTGATAAAATAATTCATTTCATCTCTATTTTCAAACAAATTTTATTCGCGAGCAAAGCCATTTTAGAATCGTTTGGCTTGCTTTACTGAAGGTAAGCCTTGAATTTCGGGATTCTAAAAACAATTGTTACAGCTCTCCTGATGATCGTAGAAACTTCGAAAAAACGTCATTTTGTGCAGAAAATTTCAAGCTTTCGAATGACATAAGACTTGAAAATGTGTATGGAATATTTCTTCCCTATTTTATTGAATTTCCTCTAAGAATTCGAATAGAAAAAGAACGAAATGGAATGTTCGAAAAATCGCTTCGAGGTGCAAAACTACATGCTACAAACTAATTTTGTGCCAAGTGGCATGAAAATCGACCGAACGGTTTTGGCGCTACGCGCGTAACAGACAGACAGACAGAAAGAAAGAAGGACAGACAGAACCACCTTCAGCTTTATTATTAGTAGAGAATATGTGGTTGTCAATGTATGTATGCAAATGCGATTAAAGAACCTGGATTCATTTAAATTTATATTTATAGTTGGAACTATAGTTTCGTAGGATTCTATTTAGTGTTTTTGCGCCGACTTCAAAACTTATGTTTAAATGTAGTGTCGATGGTGTTCAAAGAATAAAATTATTTTTTACTCTTTAGAGCACTTGCCATGTGAGTTCCGAAGTCGGTTCAATTTTTTTTTCAAGAATATTTTTATTAGGTACTATATTGGTGAAGAAATTACAATAAACATGCCTTTTCTACTGATAAACTTTATTGATTTGGTTCTGTGTGGGAAAGGAACTTGGAGGAAGTCTGAAACATTACACTGTAATGTTTCTTTCAACAATGCTGTAATGATTACAGCAATTTACTCATTTAGTTACAAAGTTCGATCATAGCATGAAAGTTGAAAAATTTAATTCCAAAAACTAGAAAAAGGTGTTTAATATAGAAAAAATAATTTTTGAACTTATAATACATATCAAACAGATAACATGATATGGCTAAAACTATTTTAAAGCAAAATTCTCGATAAAAATAGTTGAATGGTTAG